>JAXCGZ010002773.1:0-36219 GCA_037179515.1 Halocaridina rubra | reverse complement strand
CACTTCTACCATCCATTGAATACATTTTTTTCCCATCACTCTGAATGAGCGTGTGCGTGAAATTGCGATCGGCCCGGGTGGTCGCATGACTGTGTCAATGGTCCTAGGCTCCTTCTATACTCCCCAACAACATTATGGTGGGGTGACACCCTAACCTCCCTATCAGGGTACGTTTTACTCTACTCTCTTTCCCCGCCTGCATAACATCTTAACGAGCAAAAAAACTCGTTATATCGAAGTGTAATAATCTTCATAGCATAAAAAAAGTCCCTGATTCTCCAAAGGAAATGACATACACGTATTTTAATAGCAAATAATCAGTACAATTACTATTACTTCATAATAACGAAGTTGAGAGATCAATCGGTCATTTCCACATTCCTTTCTTGGAAAATATCACACATGATAAAAGAAAAAACTTTGAAAAACTGACTCAAGTTTATTTCACAATATAATTTTTTCGCGCATGTCAGTGCAATAGAGAAATCACTACGGTTTATACTTTAGTCTTTAACACTGTCACTCCCGCAAACGATACTCAGTAAAATTACTCTACAAACGCTAGAAAACAAACATAAAAATTATTTTACACGTACATTAATTTTTTTCTCGATTAAGATTAATACCTTCGACTATTTAATACTTAACCTAAGCAATAAAAGAAATAAATTGAACACCCTTCAAACGCAATTACTCATTATATTACTCTAATTATAAAAAAAATCGAGTTTATTATTGCTTATGGCTATTAGTACAAATTATCTAGTTTGGTAGTGGGTACAGAATTTCTTCTTTTGTTAATTTACTAAAGCCATACTCCCTTTTATATGCAGGGTGGCTGAGTCAAAGCATATCTACAAAGTAAAGTGGCAGAGTCCTCCGACCTCAATTTCTTTTAATAATATTCCCATTACTCATTCGATAAAAATTACAAGTGCTTAGCTATTTTGGGGTGCTGCTTGAAGGACATCACTGCCTCCAGTATTGGAGGAGGGGGTTTTCCTTTCTTCTGGACTCGCTAGCATTCTATCTGACATCATCCAAATCTCTCATAAAATCGCCGATTCACTATCCCAGGCATCTTCTTAGTCAAATTCAGCAACAACAAATGCCTAGGAGGAGTGTTGTTTCTCAAAGCAATATTCACAGTGCTCCGCACGGTGATATATGTGAATAGCGCTGAAATTTTCTCCCTTTGACCACTCGGCTCTCCGGTTGACATTTCTCAGCCTTCATGAACGAAGTTTCAGCAACTTTCCCTCAGTATCACAATGCATGGGAAGAGTCTGACTGCTGGGCGCCTTTCCTATACGGGGACGGGGATGGGGTGTGACTTGCTGTGCTTTCTCCATACTCTGAGAGTTGTCGGAGTTTGAGGAGTTCGCTCTCGATGTCTGTTTCATCATCAGCGCCGTTGGCCACACTACATCTCCTCGATTGTGCGGCCTTGCCACTTGCTTTTAGGTGTTTTAAAGTTTCTTCTAATTCAAGGATTCGACAGATTTTTTTCTACCTCTGACATTGCTTCCAGAGATGCGTTATAACCTGTATCTTGCATTTTTTCACGGCACGAGATTCAATGGCATATAACTTCTTGTCTCCTCACGGTAATTTAGATGTGATATCGTACTAGGCTGCCACCAATGTCATATAGTTGTATATCTTAACAGGAATCATAATATTATGTTCCGCCAGTGTCATGTTAGGTGTACAATTACAGAGCTATAGTGTGCGAAGTGATAACAGATAAGCCAGATCGACTTAACACTTAGTATATTTAGTTATACACTTATTCTACACCTCAATGCTCCCTGCCCCCTTAAGGTAAAAATGCTTAGCGTATATGCGCTCCCAAGACTCTACTACTCTTTCACTGCTTCTGACTCATTTTGTATCACAAAGATGGCTGGGCATGGTATGCTTAGCCACGCCTCCACCAATAGTCTTTCAGAGAAAAATGGGTACAACCTATAGCTTGAGGGGCGTGGCTAAAGGAACGCCAGTTGGGTACAAGGAGGGCCTATATATATATTTTCAAGTGTACATGTATGTATTGGTGGAGGCTCTCATGAGAATAACACAGAAATGTGTGACATTCCAGGGATGCAGAGGTGTGAGAGGCCTACGGGTTGAACCTTAGATCTTTGTCATTTCTCTGTAAACACACACTCTACCCAGAAAACCACACTGGCAATATCAGGTCACACCATTTGAGCACCCCAACTTCAAGGGTAATGTCATGTTACACTTCATGGGTAAAATTACTTTACGACAGTTGTGGTATGGGTGGATCATGGTGAATGCGTGTTTCTTGGCTCCCCCACCTCCCTTACAAGGGGAAATGGGGCCATATATACGAAAATATGATTATTATTATTATTATTATTATTATTATTATTATTATTATTATTATTATTATTATTATTATTATTATTAATTCCAAAAGGATATGCCTTCTACAGTATTATTATTATCATAATTATTATTATTAATTTTATTATTATTATTATTATTATTATTATTATTATTATTATTATTATTATTATTATTATTATTATTATTATTAATTCCAAAAGCATTTGCCGCCTACGCTGACCTCGAAACTGGGCTCTGTTTATTATGAATGCACATCCTAGTACATAGGACCCAGTTCGAGTCCCACCATAGTTGATATATAATTGTGTGCTCATGCTACTACATGCTTCCATGTTGTTATTATTATTATTATTATTATTATTATTATTATTATTATTATTATTATTATTATTATTATTATTATTACTGAAGTATATTACTGAAGTATATATCTTACACTTCTACCAGGAAGCAATCGTAGGTGAAGAAATAAGCAACGACAATTAACACTGAATATATTGAGAAGGTACAGAGTTTCTATAGGCCTCAGTGGCCCCTATTCATTTTAAATTATTCGTGGGAAGGCTAAATTTCCACTGACTGAACTTACCATTACGTTTGCATTTTTCACACCTCGTATCTTGACAGGATACAAACAAGGAGAGGTGTGACAAGCCTGAAGCACATGCCTTAATCAGTGAAATTAAAGAAAAAAAAAACATTTGGGGTAATGCTCCATAACATCTGGTGTGGGGGCAGCCACAACAATGCAGGTACTCCCCCAGGAATCTAGGCCTATATCAAATGGGGTCCTTGTTCTTATCTAGCATGTCAGACAACAGAAGAGAGACACGTGAGAACCACACCATGAGGCCCTTGTTTGTATACAGGCTGTGACAACACCAGGCGTGATTTATACGTCAATCCCCCACAACCTAACTCAGAAAATACATTTTCTAGTGAAGCATTAATTTACTTACAAAATGATATCCAAGAGTGCATTGTCGGGAAGCATGCAATAATTACTCAAATTTAACAACAATTAATACATTCACCTTACATATTACAAAATTGTTTAAGGATGATTAAGAAATATTTTACATTAAACAGCTAGTTATAAATCATAAACCATGCAACTGCAGTTAAAAAAAGGAACTGATATCATCTACAGACATTACAGAGTTTATGTCTATTGCAAAATAACATAATAGAATTGTAAAAATTCCTATTAAGTCAAGCACATCTATAAAAAGTATGAATCAAAAGAGTTTACACTATCAAGATTAAAACTAAATAACACATATTGTTATTCTTATAGACCATAAGTGAAACATAATTACTTATTAATTTTTTATGAGTGCTCGGTAATACATGAAAGTTACCTGAAAAATAACCTAAAATGCCAAAGCAATATTTTTTTTTTTCAAATTCATCATGGGTACACTTAATATATAAATCATATTATATCCATAAAAAAAAAACATAAAAGAAAAATGTATTCTGAAAACAATGATTAGAATTATATAATTTTATAAGATCAATCACAAGTACAACTCATATTGTCCCTTATGAAGGTTATTAAAAAAAAAAAAAAAAAAAAAAAAAAAAAAAATATATATATATATATATATATATATATATATATATATATATATATATATATATATATATATATATATATATATATATATATATATATATATATAAAAGAAAGAGGAATTAGAACTGCAATTTTTATGATTGTATTATTCAAATAGCATGTAATGATTTCTAATTAAACTCAACACAAGCAGAGCATACAGTAGCTTTTCCATTTTCAAATAAAAACTCATTACGTTAGAATAGTTTTGAAACATAAAACGAAACCTATTAAAACAACAGTTTGCAAAATCATTACCTTTCAAGATTCCCATAAATCAAATATTAAAAACAAGACCAATGTTACAGGGTAGTGTCAAAGATTTTTTTCAACAAACCCTTGCAACTACATAACATACATGGTTATTAATAAATGAAAGAATGACAATTATTATACTAATAATTATTTTTTAAATAAGTGACAATGTTCAATAAAACTCACATATGACAAAGTGACAATTATGTCACTAAAACTTTGGTAACTGTTTTTTTTTTATATATAATACTACTTCTAAGGGAGGCATTGAGGGTTTCTTAGCTTAAAACCTATGAACTTAAACAAATAAAAGAGACCTGGCAAAAATAAATAAATAAATAAATTAAAAAAAAAAAAAAAAAAAAAAAAAAAAATATATATATATATATATATATATATATATATATATATATATATATATATATATATATATATATATATATATATATATATACACAGGTATACCTCACCCAACACCGTTAATTGGTTCCAGGAGAGACGACGTAAGTCGAAAAACGACTTAAATCTAATTAGCTTGTCTCTAGGCTAGCCTAGGCTAGGCTACTCCAAATTTACTTGTCTAGGCTAAACCGAAAATAACCATTCTTATTCCTGTGCTTTATTCATGAATGCAATTTTCAATAATATATGGTTAATAAGAATCTATTTTAAGCTTACAAACAAATAGATTTTATTTTTTAATACTACATAGTACAGAAAAAAAAGTACAGGTAATTAAATTCATGAATACAATATGGTGATGTTTGATGTACATCGCGGATGCTTTATTTATGAATGTGGTTTGCTATGACATGATAAAATAAAAGCCTTTTTTCAAGGTTAAACACAAATACAGAAATTGTTATTATTTTGCAATAACAATGGTAATTAAAAAATTTATTTATTTTAAATTTACCTTGGTGGTTTGCATCGCGGTTGTTTTTGGCGAGTTTTTTTTTCTGGGTATATGCAAGAAGCCACGATATGTGGAAATAGTAAAATTTTCAGTATTTCATTATTTTATTGATAATTTTTTTTCATTATTTTATTGATAAAAAAAAGTATTTCCCAGAATAAGAATAATAAAACAGTAAAAACTAGTAAAAAACATAAATTTGAACGCGTAACTCTGCACCATAGAAAATACGATACCGGTATCGGTGTTTCGGAAAACGCAAAGGGTCACACCTACGTGAGATAGTACATATTAAAATTTCCAGTACTTTCATTATTTTATTGATAAAAAAAGGTACTTCCTAACCTAAGAATTATAAAACAGTACAAAATAGTAAAAAGCAAATTTAAACATGTAACTCACAGTATTGCACCATGTAAAATATGATATCGGTATCGGCGTTTCGGAAACGAAAAGGGTCGCACCTACGTGAGATAGTACATATTAAAATTTCTAGTATTTTCATTACTTTATTGATAAAAAAAAGTATTTCCTAGCCTGAGAATAATAAAACAGTAAAAAATATAAATTTAAACACGTAACTCTGCTCAATAGAAAATACGATACCAGTATTGGCATTTTGGAAAACGCAAAGGGTCACACCAACGTGAGATAGTACATATTAAAATTTCCAGTATTTTCATTATTTTATTGATAAAAAAAGGTACTTCCTAACCTAAGAATTATAAAACAGTAAAAAATAGTAAAATATGAATTTAAACATGTAACTCACAGTATTGCACCATGTAAAATACGATACCGGTATTGGCGTTTTGGAAAACGAAAAGGGTCGCACCTACGTGAGATAGTACATATTAAAATTTCTAGTATTTTCATTATTCTATTGATAAAAAAGATTTTCCTAGCCTAAGAATAATAAAACTGTAAGAAAATAGTAAAAAACATAAATTTAAACATGTAACTCACAGTATTGCACCATGCAAAATATAAGGTCACAAATGAATGAGAATGAGAGAAGCCGATAAACAGACGTATACCGTGCATAACCTAATTAATTCAAAACAATAGCGGCTTCGCGGGAATGACGAGTGACGACACCTAACGGTAGATATTGGAACTACTGTATGTATTTTAATAAGAGTTTATATTTTTTTATTCTTATTTATTGTACAATAACATGATTTTATGTGCTTTTGTTTTTATTTATTGTACAGTAACATGATTTCATGTGCTTTTAATGGTTTTCTAGTGATATTATGATTCCAATATTTGTAGCGGACAGACGTAAAGTTGATTATAATGACGAAGACTTTATTTTTTATTTTTTTTTTATTTTTCCATATACTTTTTTGAAGACCGACGTATATTCGAGAACGACTTAACTCGAAACGACGCAAGCAGAGGTATATATATATATATATATATATATATATATATATATATATATATATATATATATATATATATATATATATATATATATATATATATATATATATATATATATATATATATATATATAGATATATATATATATATATATATATATATATATATATATATATATATATATATATATATATATATATATATATATATATATAATATATATATATATATATATATATATATATATATATATATATATATATATATATGTATATATATATATATATATATATATATATATATATATATATATATATATATATATATATATATATATATATATATATATATATATATATATATATATATATATATATATATATATATATATATATATATATATATATATATATATATATATATATAATATATATATATATATATATATATATATATATATATATATATATATATATATATATATATATATATATATATATATATATATATATATATATATATATATATATATATATATATATATATATATATATATATATATATATATATATATATATATATATATATATATATATATGAATAATTTTTTACCCCGACCGGGACTCGAACCTAGGACTTATGATTACTAAGTCAAGGCACTACCAACTACACACCACAAAAGGTTTAAAAGGAATCCAACCTTATAGCTTATATCTGCTATACTTAGGGATGAACGCATTCTAACTGAATGCCACTATGTTCATATTACAGATTCCCCAACCTCACTCGTGGCTTCATTTTAGCATTTAATTCAATTCCCAATCTCATTCGGGTCATACAATAACCAAGCAAGCACATTATATATGTGAAAACATGAATAATTTTTTACCCCGACTGGGACTCGAACCTAGGACTTATAATTACTAAGTCAAGGCGCTACCAATTACACACCACAGAAGGTTTAAAAGGAATCCAACCTTATAGCTTATATCTGCTATACTTAGGGATGAACGCATTCTAACTGAATGCCACTATGTTCATATTACAGATTCCCCAACCTCACTCGTGGCTTCATTTTAGCATTTAATTCAATTCCCAATCTCATTCGGGTCATACAATAACCAAGCAAGCACATTACATATGTGAAAACATGAATAATTTTTTTTTACCCCGACCGGGACTCGAACCTAGGACTTATAATTACTAAGTCAAGGCGCTACCAATTACACACCACAGAAGGTTTAAAAGGAATCCAACCTTATATCCTTGACTTAGTAATTATAAGTCCTAGGTTCGAGTCCCGGTCGGGGTAAGAAAAAAATTATTCATGTTTTCACATATGTAATGTGCTTGCTTGGTTACTGTATGACTCGAATGAGATTGGGAATTGAATTAAATGCTAAAATGAAGCCTCGAGTGAGGTTGGGGAATCTGTAATATGAACATAGTGGCATTCAGTTAGAATGCGTTCATCCCTAAGTATAGCAGCTATAAGCTATAAGGTTGGATTCCTTTTAAACCTTCTGTGGTGTGTAGTTGGTAGCGCCTTGACTTAGTAATTATAAGTCCTATGTTCGAGTCCCAGTCGGGGTAAAAAATTATTCATGTTTTCACATATGTAATGTGCTTGCTTGGTTATTGTATGACCCGAATGAGATTGGGAATTGAATTAAATGCTAAAATGAAGCCACGAGTGAGGTTGGGGAATCTGTAATATGAACATAGTGGCATTCAGTTAGAATGCATTCATCCCTAAGTATAGCAGATATAAGCTATAAGGTTGGGTTCCTTTTAAACCTTCTGTGGTGTGTAGTTGGTAGCGCCTTGACTTAGTAATTATAAGTCCTACGTTCGAGTCCCGGCCGGTGTCGTATGAATTTTGGACTTCCATTTGACCTCACACTTTGTAAGATGACTGGGTTATCTCACCGTTTGTCACCACTGACGTAATGTTAAATTACTATGTTATAATTATTAGTACCAGACGGGTACAAGGTAAGAATGGACAAGCAGTGATTCCTTTGCTTATATTTATTCTAGAGTACAACACAACTTCGACACCTCAATGCCCCCACCCTATGACTATCACAATCTATGATCTATTCGTGCCCCTGGCAAAGTTCTAACTAACTGTCTCTGCCCTGGGTGGCTCTTGAAATACCCCCAGGGGCAGGGCGTGGCTTGACATCCAATTCTGCCAATGAAATCAAGTGATATCTAGTCCTGCCAATCAACGCCAGGTTCGAAGTGGAATCCCGCCTACTTCCGGGGAGGAGCTATTGGGCATCTCTCCAGGGCATGTACCTACGTACGAAACACAAGTTTGTGTTTCTTGTGGTTTAGGAAATGGCTAACTTCCTGGCCTTTCCCCGGGTACTCGATGCCAGATCCTAAGTCTCACGGTTCCGGTCATATATCTCCTTGACACTTTTTACAAACATTGTAATAAAATATCTGTGCCCTCGACCAACCGTTACCCCTCAAGATCTGTTACAAGTTTCAGATTCTGGCTTCAGCATGACGGACTGGCTTCAGCATGACGGAAGTCATACGACATCCCTCCCAACCAAAACTGAAATATCTCTTATTTCAGTCGAAGCATGGGCTAATTTTCCGGGAGCTCTTGGACATATCCTAGCTAACATTAGTTTACAATAGAAATGGGGCCGAATTATTTAAGCTATTTTCTAAGAATTCCTATACAAATTACACAAACATAACATATATAGAGTACTTTTACAGACAACTAGAGCATGCAGGGTCTATTTCCTTGTTGGAAATCTGTAATACCAACATATTCTTATATTTAAACAACTATATCTTTAAACAATATAATTCCAGTGTGAAACTAATATCAAACATTAATTAAGATCGAAAGCCAGTTTAAATCAAAACATTAATTCATCTACTTCTCTCGTTTCTTTAAAAGACTAAATTGAGTTAATTACGGTAAAATCATGACTTATGTAGCACATTAGCAAACAAATGAGGTAGAGTATTGGCATGCATACACATTTAAAATGATATAGACCATAATATCAACAGTAATTTCTATAAGAGACCTTACCTTCATAAATTCTATTCCTATCATTATTAGGGGCATTGATTTGTCTTAAAATTAAGCCTTAAAAACTACTCCTAAAACAAAACATGTTTTACTGTGTGTAAAGTCAAAACATTTACTATCTTGATATGCAATTACTATTCAGAGACCAATTAATATAAAAACTTAATGAACCTAAAGATTAAATCATAATTCAAATAATAATGATGCTAAAACAAAACACTAATATTATTTAAGCAGAAAAACAACTTATTAATCTTAGTGCAAATCATACAATTTATCCTCAAACAAAACATTTGTTACTTTCATATTATATTACTATTCAGAGACCAATGGATAGGAGAACTTAATGGACACAAAGATTAAATCATAATTCAAATAATAATAATGCTAAAACAAAACACTAATATTATTTAAGCAGAAAAACAACTTATTAATCTTAGTGCAAATCATACAATTTATCAATGGCACTTATTCGAAACTATATCTAAGGGAGACTCTGAGTTTTGGCTTAAAATTATCTTAAAGCTAGTAAAACAAAAAAATAAACATAAAAATAAAAATGACATGTATGGGGATCTCCTTGTTTCTGGGATTTCATCAAGATTACATGGTTTTTTTAAAGTAGTTTAAAACTTTTATTTTTTAGGACTGTTCTCTCTGTCTAGGACGACTTTTAATTTCTCTGTCTAGGACGACTTTTAATTTCTCTGTCTAGGACGACTTTTAATTTCTCTGTCTAGGACGACTTTTAATTTCTCTGTCTAGGACGACTTTTAATTTCTCTGTCTAGGACGACTTTTAATTTCTCTGTCTAGGACGACTTTTAATTTCTCTGTCTAGGACGACTTTTAATTTCTCTGTCCAGGACGACTTTTAATTTCTCTGTCTAGGACGACTTTCGTTTTCTCTGTCCAGGACGACTTTTAATTTCTCTGTCCAGGACGACTTTTAATTTCTCTGTTTAGGACGACTTTCGTTTTCTCTGTCTAGGACGACTTTCGTTTTCTCTGTCCCTTGCTCATGAATTCTTGCTAGGTGCGATTCCACGGTTTCCCTCGGGGATTCTATTTTTTTCGCTCCCTCGCTGTCCTTGCTGCAGGTCCAGGTTTGTTGCCCTATCTCCGTTACTCGGATAGGCAAAACAAAAAGGACAAGGACTGGTACCATCCGCTAATCCTTCCAGCCCGGCTTCCTCGTCCCGCCCTCGGCCGATCTTGACTAAGACCACCACGCAGGAGACCTGCAACGTCACAGCGATTCTCTTCCGTACGGCCATCCACACGTACCTTCGAAGCAGATCTCGGGATGAAAATTTGAACCTCTGTCACTACTACAGTTGTAAGAAAGGTTCCCTATGACTTCAGGGTACCAACAATGGCCATACATTGGTAATCGAGGCTATACTTTGCCTCCCCTGCAACTGCAAGTGATTGCAATCTCTATTCAATGGGCACTAGGGACTTGTCTGAACGGACAAAATCTAAAGACTTTTAGAACTTGCAGGTCGGGGCTGCCTAGGAATAGGGTGGTAATGGAAGGTATGTGTCTACACAACTAGATTATTATTCCAAGATACTTAGGGCTTAGCTGAGAAACTGCTACATAGCATTACTTTACTATAGACATCAAAAAGAACAATCATTAAATGCTGAGAAAAGCCACTAAAGAACCATTCTTATTAGCGGTGGCTACAGTAACATCAAGTATGAATTCAGATAAAAGATACAAATCATCAAGTTACTGCTGATTTCATTTCAAAAATAATAATTAGCAACAGGCCATTGAGAGATAGCAACAATATCAGTCAACATAATAACATTACTAATAATCATGATCAAAAAAATAAGAAAAATAAACAATAAAAATAAATGTACTAAATCAGAAATATCAATATATATACAATGGAGACTGGCATTCAGAAGTAAGAACAGAGTTCTATACTTATACTTCATAGCAATGCTCATTCTAACACAGTCTCTTTTAATATTTAAATTCCTGCTGTCATAATCAATGTATATATATAGAGCATAAGTGGCAACTCGCTGGCTCCACAATTTGTCAATGGGAGTTCTATCTATTCTCTAAACAGTTGCGACATGTGGCAAAAATATTTAGGCAAATGGCGGTACTACCGATATCTTATCAGTATTTATGCAATAACAGCATGCAACAATCTATTGACTGCAATGAAATGTAGGCACAATTATCGCCTAGCTTCGCTGGAAAAAAACACACAAAAAAACTCAAAGACAGCAACGTTCTTTTAGCATTGAATGGAGCCTCTGTCAGGCTCAGAGTCGAGTGAAAGGTAGGAGAGAGAGAGAGAGAGAGAGAGAGAGAGAGAGAGAGAGAGAGAGAGAGAGAGACTGGGCGACCGTGAAATACGTTGCGGTTTCCACTCACAAGTCAGCTGAGATGGGCCTCTGTCTTTTACTTGTACTGAAAATAAAAAATTGTCGCAGAGTATCTCTAATAATAAAATAAATAAACAAATGAACGTGAACAAACGTTAGCGATGACTATCGATAGAGTCTTACGTTTATTGTCAGAGGGCTATTCTTATTTCCTCATTAACAAAAACAAAAGCAACAAGAACTTAGTGTACAACTGCAGAACTGTCGAAGCATAAATCCATTCCTTTCTGTTTAATCTTGATAAGGACTTTACTATAACGGCATACACATCCTCGTCTATAATGACAATTCTTTTCTTGCTATAAATCAGAGGGTTGAGTTGAAGCACACACACTCTGATGAAATTAAAGCAAAAGACCAAAATCATATGTGACAATATCTTTACTACGATCAACAAAAGCACAAATATCTTTTTTTTTCTCTTTTTATTTTAACCGACGTCTTATAATGACTTAAATATCATTGGTTTTAAATTTAGAACTCAGCGGATAATCTCTAATAATCTCAATTATCTTTAATTAGCTCGATTGTAATCTAAAATTCATGAAAATGATAGGGATTAACCATGGTTATCTCTAGATAATCTTTTCAGAATCCTTTAAGTAAGATTTTAAAGATTTCTTCAATACAAAAAGAACTATAACAAAAACGGGTATCTAAGAATATAAAAAGTCTATCTCTGTGTATGCAATAATAAAAACAAAAAGTATATTTCATTAGCAACAGTAAAGAATGCATTTTGCTTAAACTTAAAAATCTCGTACGGAGTTGTACATAAACAATTCAAACATAAAATATATATCTTCTTGTACTATCTCGAATTTGACTTATATCTGCTCTCTCAAATACGGGATACAGCTGTGTAACATTCTTGTTGTCATTTCGTGTCAGCTCTCACTCTTTCTTTATGACCAAGCCGAAATAATTTTGATAAAACATTATCATGGCTAAAACTCGCAAAGTTTTATTTTATCAATCTAACATATCTCTTCAGACAGATAATGTATATACTGCAGCTAGCAAAGAAAATAAAGAATCATTCATAGATTCACGTCCTTTATCACGTAACATCTATCTTGGAATCTCTCGGAAATCGAATAATAATCTCAATGGCGGAGTAGGGGACAAAACAAAAATAAAACAAACTCGGCATTTCAACCATATCTGGGCAGGTGGAGAATTACTTTCTCAAACATATCCCTCACTAGATATTGCAACAGCGCATCACCTCCCATAAATACACTCTGATATGGCATGCAGAAGGACCTGGCGGAGCAGGGGAACGATCCTCGCAGACTCCCCAATCATGCTTCCTAACGGTGCTTTCCGCGATTTCACCCCCTAGAGCAACCCCCCCATTATACCCCCAGTCATTCATACTCATTCTCTGCCTCACTCGCTGCATCACTTACAAAACAATCGTCTCCTTTCTGTAAAATTCCCTTTAATTTACAACGTTGGTTGTAAGAAGAGTAAGGGTGAAATCTCGGTTGGGCCGGACGGTCACAGACTGCCTCACTAGTCCTAAGTCCCATTCTAACGAACAAACAAACATTCTACTCCCTTGAAGCTACGTTTGGGTGACACTGAAAAACCTTCCCTATTCTAGGACAGCACAAATTCCTCTAATTTACTCTTACTTTCACCTGCATAGCGTGAAATAAAAAAACTCATCTCTAACTAATATCACGAAATTTCTTATTCTTCAAAAAAAACATGCCACACACGTATCGTAATATTAATTCCCCATCATCTTAACACAAAAAGAACGATCTGTCGTTTATGTCTTTCTTTCGCTAAAACATTACTCCCGCGGATAAAAAAACAAACAAAAAAAAAGAAAAAAACTTAAAAACAGGCGCAATCTTAACACTCTATTTCTTACGCTTTAAGAAATTTATATAAAAATGATTTTACACGTACTTTAAATATCAAGGATCAGTACAATTACTACAGATTTATAATAACGAGGTTGGGAGATCGAATGGTCACTTCCACATTCCTTTCTCGAAAACCACACGTGTTCTAAGTAAAACCTTAAAAGCAGATTCAAGTATATTACTCACTATAATTCTTACACTTAAGAAATTAATATACTGTAATAGTGATTTCACGTGCGTTAAATTTGTCAATTAAAAATCGATACATTCGCGTTCTTAAAATTCAATCTAAGCATTAATACAAATAAATGGAACACACTTCCAACGAAATTTCTTTACATTACTCAAATTATAACAAAAATGGAGTTTATTACTGCTTATAGCTATTAGTACAAATTATCCATGTTAGTAATGGGTACAGAAATTCTACTTTTATCAACTTATTAAGCGCCACACCCCTTATAGGCGGGTTGGCTGAGTCAAAGCATAACTACAAGATAAAATGGCGGCGTCCACCGACCTCAATTTCTTTTACTAATTGTCCCATTACTCACTGGATACAGATCACAAGTACTTAGCTATTTTAAGGAGGTGGTCCTGAAGAACTTCATGGCAGAAGGCAAGGAAGGAGGGGGTTCTCCTTCTTCTCTTCAAGTGAAATCGACGAATCGCCGTCTTCTTGGTCGGATCCGGCAACTTATACTTCTTGTAATGGGCATTTTCACTCAATGCTCCGGTCACACTTCGGCTTACTAAGAAATATCTTAGGAATAGTTCCTTCAAAGTTTTATAATATTCTCTATTTGACCACTCGTCACTTCTCATCCGCAGACCCAAGTATTTCAGGAAGTCGGTCGCGGGAATTATGGACGGACATTCGCGGTCTTTTACATTTGCGCCGTCGAGGTATAAAAGTGAATTTTTGACTCGAGGCGTCTTTACAACCAGGGCACGGGGTGGGGGCATGGCCTGCTGCGTTCCCTGTGTCACCACGGGGTTTGGAGCGGCAGGCTGTTCGTCGATGTTTGAGGCGTCGGTTTCTCTGTCGGCGGTGTCGACGTCGACCGGGTTCCTTCTCGACGGAGCGGCGTCGGCGCGTGCTTGTAGGCGCCGCACTTGCTCCTCCAGTTCGAGAATTCTCCGGTGTTTGGCCTCGTCACTCATTTCTTGAATTGGGAGATGTTGGATTTCTGCTTTTGCCATTCTTATTTTCTTTTCTTTGCACTGGTTTCTTCTGATATGAGAGTCTCTTTGTATGTTTTCCAGGCGTGATGATCCGTACTGCGCTGCCACCAAGTTGTCGTATGAATTTTGGACTTCCATTTGAACTCACACTTTGTAAGATGACTGGGTTATCTCACCGTTTGTCACCACTGACGTAATGTTAAATTACTATGTTATAATTATTAGTACCAGACGGGTACAAGGTAAGAATGGACAAGCAGTGATTCCTTTGCTTATATTTATTCTAGAGTACAACACAACTTCGACACCTCAATGCCCCCACCCTATGACTATCACAATCTATGATCTATTCGTGCCCCTGGCAAAGTTCTAACTAACTGTCTCTGCCCTGGGTGGCTCTTGAAATACCCCCAGGGGCAGGGCATGGCTTGACATCCAATTCTGCCAATGAAATCAAGTGATATCTAGTCCTGCCAATCAACGCCAGGTTCGAAGTGGAATCCCGCCTACTTCCGGGGAGGAGCTATTGGGCATCTCTCCAGGGCATGTACCTATGTACGAAACACAAGTTTGTGTTTCTTGTGGTTTAGGAAATGGCTAACTTCCTGGCCTTTCCCCCGGTACTCGATGCCAGATCCTAAGTCTCACGGTTCCGGTCATATATCTCCTTGACACTTTCTACAAACATTGTAATAAAATATCTGTGCCCTCGACCAACCGTTACCCCTCAAGATCTGTTACAAGTTTCAGATTCTGGCTTCAGCATGACGGACTGGCTTCAGCATGACGGAAGTCATACGACACCGGGGTAAAAAAAAAAATGATTCATGTTTTCACATATGTAATGTGCTTGCTTGGTTATATATATATATATATATATATATATATATATATATATATATATATATATATATATATATATATATATATATATATATATATATATATATATATATATATATATATATATATATATATATATATATATATATATATATATATATATATATATATATATATATATATATATACACATACAGTTATTAAGCAGTTACCCTAAGGAGAATGTTTCATTTCCTTTTCATTCGTCCCCTATGTGGAGTTCCATTTTATTGTTAGATACTACTCCCTCTTATTGCTACCAAAAGATGAGTCCAAGTTGTACACATGGTGGGCCCAGACACTTTCCCACTGGGTGGCCACCGGACAAGGGGGTGTAAATGAATCATTTTGTTGCCCCTCCCTCCTGGCAGCTGAAGGCGGTCATCTCTCCATATTTCCCCTCTCACGACACCCATCCACCAGATGCTGACCTTCCTCTACAATCTGATTTTGCAATCAGAATTCAACAGATGAGGTTTTGAGCCAAGAAAAGGCCTACGTGCCCGTTACAAATACAGAGACAATAGTTATCGCGTCTGGGCACGAACACTGGTCAATGCACGCACATAACCGAAGTACCTAGCATACACTGTATCTGCAAATGCTTGCAATATCTCCAATGGGTAAAAGGGAAAGAGTGTACAAAATTGCAGGTTAGGGCAGTCCAAAAATTAGGATAAAGGTTTTTAATATTTGTCTACACCATTCAATTTCTTATTCCAAGATATTTAGGATGTAGCTGAGTAACTGATAGTGCATCTATAAGACATTAGTGTGTAAGTGGGTGTGTGTATGACCTTATTAGTTGTTATAGTTATCGAAAAAGAAAAGTAACGAATGCTGATAGGGCAGCATCAGACAGTAATTATCTCTTATTAACAACGACTATAGTAACATGATGATAAGAACTGAAAAAAATGCTATTAATTGTAGTACTACTGGTAATAACGAAGATAAGAATAAGACAAGAAGCACAATGGTTTGATAATAATAATAATAATAATAATAATAATAATAATAATAATAATAATAATAATAATAATAATAATAATAATAATAATAATAATAATAATAATAATAAATATTATAAAAGTTACATAAAATAATGATCACTTCCTGGAGGAGAGAGTACCCTGTACAATAAGAAGAGGAGAATAGAGAGGTGGGAAAATATCATTTTGCTTTTCCCTC
This sequence comes from Halocaridina rubra, assembly GCA_037179515.1. Lineage (NCBI taxonomy): Eukaryota > Metazoa > Arthropoda > Malacostraca > Decapoda > Atyidae > Halocaridina > Halocaridina rubra. Next base: position 19,046 of record JAXCGZ010002773.1, on the reverse strand, counting down.
CAAGTCCCTTATATCCTTAATCTCCTCCCCTTTTTCCCCTCCTATCCTATCCCATCCTAACTTAACTCATGGTCATGGAGTACAAAGTGGAGAAGTGAATAACAAGCAGGGATAACTTATAATCAAATAAAACAACAACACACACACACACACACACACACACACACACACACACACACACACACTACACACATATATATATATATATATATATATATATATATATATATATATATATATATATATATATATATATATATATCTCAGAAGAATTCAGCCGGAGGTTATACTGAATTTCAAACTGCTAGCCTTTTTGCAGGATAATTACTTCGTGTGTACAGGTGTCTCTCCTGTCTCGTCAGTTTCTGGATTGAGCTCTTCATTGTCAAATGCAGGACATGGTTGTGTGACATTCTTGTTGTCTTTTTTTTTTTGTGAGCTTGCACTTATTTCTTTTTTTTTACCATGATGGTTATGATAGTGGAAAACCTTGTCATTACTTAGTCGTCTAAGGTTTATTTTATCTTGCTTTATCTCTAGTATTCTGTAGGGACCTAGATATAGAGGGGACATCTTATTTTTGCGGTTGACACTCTTCACATAGACTATCCCCTACCTTAATTTCATGCCTCTTTGTACTATACTTTATGTCGTAATTCCTAGCATACCTCTCCACCTGTTTGTCAAGGATGGCCGCTATAAGTTTTTGTCTTTCTGGCAGTATTTACTATGAATGTTTTAAGGTTCTCAACATTGTATCCGGCAACAGCTTTTGCAGGGCAATGTCTCAAAGGAGCTTGGGATCCTCCATTAACACTAAGAAATAAGGGGAGTCGCCTATTGGCTTATGATATGTGAAATTGAGAGCTTGCATCTTTGAGGGTCAGAGACTACAAGTTGTCGTAATAGTGTCATGATGGAGGCATTCCTTCTATCTACTAACCCATTAGCTTGCAGTCTGTAGGCTTGAACTGCAACATGATCCATTCTGGTCAATTCACATAATTCTAAGAAAGACTCATTCCTAAATTAATTCTACACTGTATCCTAGAAGGAACTTCACAGAGTTTCACCTTCAAGTATTTCTTCACCTCCCCCATACTCTATCCCTCTACCGTTCTTTTATGAGTGTTTTTCGATTCTACCCGCAAGCAGCCCCCTCCCTTTCATCCAGGTCGATCTTCCCACTCTCTCTCCCCCCTCTCACTCTCGCATCCACACTCCTTGTTCGCTCTCTCACTCTTTCTGTTTACGACCCCCCAGTCACTCCCCCATTCACTGCATGCATTTCCCCCCATCACTCCGCAGAAGTGTGTGGGTGGTTTCTCAATTCATTTGTTTGGCTGCCAACCTGTCTGTGTCTGTGGTCCTAGTACCCCTCCCTGCCCCCATCAACTACAAGATGGTGTGGGAGGGTGCCACCTTTACTTCTCTGCTTAGGGCATCGTCTACTGTATTGCTCTTCCCTGGTGCGAACTCAAATCCCGTTATATCAAGCTGCCATAGTCTTAATAACCACAGGGAAAGTCTCTGATTATTCAATTGGTTTGCATACACATATTTTAGGGTTAATTGATCACTACAAATTACCAGTGGATACCTTAGGAGGAAATACTTGTGTTTCTCAGACACAAATACCATGGCCAGAGCTTCCCGTTTGATTGTCGAGTATCATCTCTCAGTGTCTGTGAGTGCTATACAAGCGAAACTGATAGGTTGGTCAATGCCCTCATCGTCTCTCTGGGATACTGCCCTGTCAACCACAATTACAGAAGCATCACACTTGACATGAAATTCTCGATTGAATTTTGGATAAGTGAGTACTTGGGTAGACAATAAGATGGTCTTTAAAACTTTAAAAGCGGATTCATGTTTGGTCATCCACGTGATCCAGGGCCAAATAAGGTTTCGAACATATTCTTGAACGTGCTTCCAATTATGACTAAGCTGTCTAGGTATACTAACACAGCATTACCAATGAAGCCTATGAGTACTGCTGTCATAAGTCTGCTGAAATGACTAGGGGCATCCTCTAACGGTCTAACCCAAAAGGTAAGCAGTTGTACTCATAGAGCTTAATTATTCAAGGAGAAATCAGTCTTGGCTTTACTACTCTCTTTTAGGATTACCTGGTGGTACCCAGCAAGTAAATCGAGCATAGTAAAATACCTAGCACCGCTGATATGACATAATACATTCTCTCTTACAGGAAGGGGGAATCTATCACCTTCTAAAATTAAATTTATTTTGAAAAAATCTACCATATTTGGGCTATGCCAAGGACTCTTAGATAATTTAATCACATTCTTTTTATTCTAGATCATCTGCCATATCCTCTAACTCCCTTTCTATACTACCGGGGGCTCAAAAGGGTGTTACAAAGGTGGGGGCATGATTACTTTGTGGTAATGTGAAATGGCACAAGGGTGTACTCTCTGAGGGAGTCTGAGTCTAAGGAAAAAATATCATGATAATTGGCTACGAGATCAGTCATGAAAGCAGAACATTCAGCAACACTCAACCTTCTTCATATGCAATTACTTGTTTCACTACTTTTTTAATTTTAATGTAATTAATGGTACCAGTACTCACAGTAGTTATTTGTACAAAACTATCTAGTTTAGTAATGGTTGCAACAAAAATACTTGATCAATTAATAATACAGCAGAACCTGTCTCTAACAAAGCAAAAAGGCAGTCTTCTGACCTCAATTTCTACTAACAGTACCCAATTTCTCGCTAGACTAAAATGCAAGTACTTAACTATGCTGAAATGTTGCCTCATTGATGTCACTACCTCTGGTACTGGAGGAGTAGGTGTTTTTGGACTCCTCAATTTCCCCAATGACATCATCTGTATGGTCATTTTTTTTTATTGTGCTGAATTATGTCATGTGTTATTCTTTCAAAGGGGCAGTTTGTCGATATATGACCGGGTCCTAGACAGTTAAACAGATCTCACTCGGGGGTGACATCCTTACTCGCCTAACCACTCTATGCCCCAGGCCGTGGCATTTCCTGCATCTTTCCTCTTCTATACCTTGCGTCCTGGGTCCTCCACCATTCACCGTTGCTGTTGCATCCAGGATTTCCTCCTGTGTACCTCGAACCAGTTTGATAACCGCTTCTCTATATCAAGAATTAGTTCACTAGAGATCAGTAAAAAATAACACAGAGCAGGGGTGGTGTTTTGCAAAGCACCTTTCACATTACTGTGGTGCACATAAGTGCTATCCACAATCACACTCACTGAGTTAGTTATGGATTTGATCATCTTTGCATACCAACTCAATTGTTCTCCTCATCTTTGGGTACAATTCTTTATTTTATTTATTAGATTTTTGTTGGACTGGTGGACAGTGAAGTAAATTGTGAATCACACTTTAAACTCTCTTAGCTTGTAATATTCAACCACTCGTCATCCCCTACTGTGTCGGAGGCAATCAGGTGCACCTCTATCAAGGAGAAGGTGAGACGGGCTTTAGGCACATGCCTAAACCGATGAAATGCAAAAGTTAAAAAAAAAATAATAAAAAAGACTTGGGGTAACATCTCATGACATCTGGTGTGGAGAGACAGCTACAATGATGCAGGTACTCCAGCATCAATCTAGGCCTATTTCTAGTCTAGTCCTTGTTGTTATCTAGCATGTGAAACAACAGAGGAGAGAAACATGAGAACCACGCCATGACTCCCTTGTTTGTACACAGGCTTTCACAACACCAGGTGTGATTTATACGTCATTATTATTATCATTATTTTTTAAATTATTATTATTATTATGATTATTATTAATATTATTATTATTATTATTATTATTATTATTATTATTATTATTATTATTATTATTATTATTATTATTATTATTATTATTATTATTATTATTAGTAGTAGTAGTAGTAGTAGTAGTAGTAGTAGTAGTAGTAGTATTAGCAGTAGTTTTAAGAGTAATAGTAGTAGTATTAGTAGTGCATTTGCACCCAGCAGCCGTAGTGATGGTGCTAGTAGCTGTAGGAATAAAGGTTCTATTTCTTGTTAGTTGAAAAACTCATTCTTTAATTCTGCTGAAGATAATCTCTCTCTCTCTCTCTCTCTCTCTCTCTCTCTCTCTCTCTCTCTCTCTCCGCTGGTTGGTTCTACATAACATTCCAAGGTTGCCAGATAACTCTCATGTCCTAATGATTTTGAAGGTGTTTATGCCATACACTAATTGCCTTGAACACTTGACCTCCTTCCTGCTCTTGTGAAAATGTAATTTTAAAATATTCTTTTGTTCTCAAAAACTGTGTGTGCTTTTTTAAAATCATCTGACTGCATTTTAATATATATATATATATATATATATATATATATATATATATATATATATATATATATATATATATATATATATATATATATATATATATATATATAGATAGATGAATAGATACATTCTAGAAACACACACACACACACACACACACACACACACTGGAGTCGGGGGAGATTCCAAGATGCTGGAAACAAGCAAATGTGATACCTATCTTCAAAAAGGGAAGGAGGGATACGGCTCTGAACTATAGACCAGTTTCCTTGACCAGCATAGTTTGCAAAGTTATGGAGAAACTACTAAGGAAACATATCTCTCTTCACTTGGAATCCTTCATCTTTTTGTCAGTGAGGCAACATGGCTTCAGAGAAGGTAGATCAACAGTAACAAACTTATTAGAATTTTATGATGAGGTAAGCCGAATCTTACAGGAAAGAGAGGGCTGGGCAGATTGCATATTCCTAGACTTCCAGAAAGCGTTTGACACTGTTCCACATGGGAGACTTATTAGGAAGCTGCAATCAATGGCTAGAATAGGTGGAAATGTTTTGGAATGGATAAAAACTTACTTAGAAGGAAGGGAACAGAGGGTTAGAGTAAGACACTGTGTCTGAATGGAGAAGAGTTAGTAGTGTAGTTCCACAGGGTTCAGTTTTAGGGCCACTTTTGTTCCTTGTATATGTAAATGACCTACCAGAGTCTGTAAATTCATTCATGAATATGTTTGCAGATGATGCAAAGATTGTGAAGAAAGTAAAAAACGAGAACAATGGTAGAGAACTTCAGGAGGATCTAAATAATCTGCATGAGTGGTCAGAAAAGTGGCTAATGAAATTCAATACTTCAAAATGTAAGGTAATGAGAATGGGTACAAGTGCAAGAAGGCCCAAGCTTGACTACTCGGTGGCTGGAGTACAACTTCAAGAGACAGAAAATGAGAGAGATCTAGGAGTAAACATACTGGCAGACTTGTCTCCAGAAATACATATAAATGGCGTAGTAAGGGCAGCATATGCATTCTTATCAAATGTAAGGGTAGCCTTCAGGCACATGGACAAGGAAATGTTCAGAAATATTTATGTAACCTATGTGAGGCCAAAACTCGAATATGCACCCCCTTTTGGAATCCGCACTTGAAAAAGCACATAGCTAAGCTTGAAAAAGTTCAAAGACATGCCACGAAAATGGTGCCAGAAGTACGCAATCTCAGTTATGATGAGAGGATGAGGGAATTAGACTTACCATCACTGGAAGCTAGAAGAGTGAGGGGGGATATGGTGACAGTCTTTAAATTCCTTCATGGTTATGATAGAGTGGATAGGGATCGATATTTTGATATGGCTGGCTCTAGAACTAGAGGTCATAGTTTGAAGCTTCGTAAGAAAACTTCTTTGCAGGATGTAAGGAAATACTTTTTCAGTGTAAGAGTAGTTGATAATTGGAATTCGCTAAGCGAGGAGGTAGTTTATGCTATCTCAATCCATAGTTTTAAGGACAGGTTTGGTAAGTATCACTAAGTCTAAAATGGAACCGATGAGGAGACGTGAAGATACGAGCTTTGGGCTCTTTCCCGTAAACACAATTAGGTAATCACAATTAGGGAATCACACACCCACCAAGGAACCAAAATAGGCTTGAAGTTTATGAGGAAAGTCATATAGGTACTATTGAAGTCATAAACTCAGTTGTTAACATGGCACGGGAAAAAAAATGTAGGATTTTGATTATGGGAGACTTTAATCATAAAGAGATAGATTGGATAAATCTTGACCCACACAGTGGTGAGGACTCATTCGGGGCAAGATTCCTAGATTGCGTACAAGGGAATTTCCTACACCAACATGTAATGGAACCAACAACGGACAGGGGTGGGGATGAGCCATCACTACTTGATCTAGTGTTCACAGATAATGTGTTGGATATTGAAAAAATTGAGTATGAACCACCAATTGCAAAGAGTGACCACTGTGTGTTGTTGATGGAGTATATCATTGAAGATATTCTTCCTGAGAGTAGAGGCACTGAGGACATGAGGAGGAACTATCCAAAAGGAGATTACATCAAAATGAATGAGCTTTTTGCAGTTATTGACTGGAGAACCTTATTTTACAACAAATCTGTACAAGAAATGTATGACATCTTTTGTGAGAAATATGGGAAGATAGTAGATTGCTGCATACCTGTCACCAAAGTAGGTGTAATTCATGCCAGAGAGAAATGGTTCAATAATGGGTGTAAAAGAGCTAAGGAGTGGAGAGACAAATGCTGGAAAAGGTATAGGAGGAGAAAAAACATAAATGCCTGGCAAACCTACAAAAGAGCAAGAAATGACTACCTAAGTAAAAGGAGAGAGGCAGAGAGAGACTATGAGAGGGACATCACCAGGAAGGCTAAAGAAAATCCCAAGCTTTTCCACAGCTTTATCAGAGGAAAACTGAAGGTAAAAGAACAGGTTTTAAGGCTAAAGAGAGCGGATGGAAGCATCACTAAGACGGATGAAGAGATCTGCAAAGAATTGAACAAGGAGTTTCAGTCAGTATTTACAGTAGAAAATACCCCACCCCCTCAGATTGCAGTGATAGAAGCTCAAGGGCCGGTATTAGAGAACATCAACCTTACAGCCACAGAGGTATGCAAAGCGCTGATGGATTTAGATGTTCATAAAGCTACAGGTCCTGATGACATATCCCCTCATGTGCTTAAAAAATGCGCAAACACAATATTAGTGGCACTAAGTATCATATTTAAGGAGTCATTGGAGTCGGGGGAGATTCCAAGATGCTGGAAACAAGCAAATGTGATACCTATCTTCAAAAAGGGAAGGAGGGATACGGCTCTGAACTATAGACCAGTTTCCTTGACCAGCATAGTTTGCAAAGTTATGGAGAAACTACTAAGGAAACATATCTCCCTTCACTTGGAATCCTTCAACTTTTTGTCAGTGAGGCAACATGGCTTCAGAGAAGGTAGATCAACAGTAACAAACTTATTAGAATTTTATGATGAGGTAAGCCAAATCTTACAGGAAAGAGAGGGCTGGGCAGATTGCATATTCCTAGACTTCCAGAAAGCGTTTGACACTGTTCCACATGGGAGACTTATTAGGAAGCTGCAATCAATGGCTAGAATAGGTGGAAATGTTTTGGAATGGATAAAAACTTACTTAGAAGGAAGGGAACAGAGGGTTAGAGTAAGACACTCAGTGTCTGAATGGAGAGGAGTTAGTAGTGTAGTTCCACAGGGTTCAGTTTTAGGGCCACTTTTGTTCCTTGTATATGTAAATGACCTACCAGAGTCTGTAAATTCATTCATGAATATGTTTGCAGATGATGCAAAGATTGTGAAGAAAGTAAAAAACGAGAACAATGGTAGAGAACTTCAGGAGGATCTAAATAATGTGCATGAGTGGTCAGAAAAGTGGCTAATGAAAATCATACTTCAAAATGTAAGGTAATGAGAATGGGTACAAGTGCAAGAAGGCCCAAGCTTGACTACTCGGTGGCTGGAGTACAACTTCAAGAGACAGAAAATGAGAGAGATCTAGGAGTAAACATACTGGCAGATTTGTCTCCAGAAATACATATAAATGGCATAGTAAGGGCAGCATATGCATTCTTATCAAATGTAAGGGTAGCCTTCAGGCACATGGACAAGGAAATGTTCAGAAATATTTATGTAACCTATGTGAGGCCAAAACTCGAATATGCAGCCCCCTTTTGGAATCCGCACTTGAAAAAGCACATAGCTAAGCTTGAAAAAGTTCAAAGACATGCCACGAAACTGGTGCCAGAAATACGCAATCTCAGTTATGATGAAAGGCTGAGGGAATTAGACTTACCATCACTGGAAGCTAGAAGAGTGAGTGGGGATATGGTGACAGTCTTTAAATTCCTTCATGGTTATGATAGAGTGGATAGGGATCGATATTTTGATATGGCTGGCTCTAGAACTAGAGGTCATAGTTTGAAGCTTGGTAAGAAAACTTCTTCGCAGGATGTAAGGAAATACTTTTTCAGTGTAAGAGTAGTTGATAATTGGAATTGGCTAAGCGAGGAGGTAGTTAATGCTATCTCAATCCATAGTTTTAAGGACAGGTATGATAAGTATCACTAAGTCTAAAATGGAACCGATGAGGAGACGGGAAGATACGAGCTTTGGGCTCTTTCCCGTAAACACAATTAGGTAATCACACACACACACACACACACACACACACACACACACACACACACACACACACATATATATATATATATATATATATATATATATATATATATATATATATATATATATATATATATATATATACACACACACACACTTGTTGCAAGAGGCAAGAAGGTTAAATGATGAAAGAAATGAAGAAGAGAAGAAAAATTTTCATTACAGAGTTCTTCCAGACAAAGGTGAGATAAAGAAGATAATGACAGAAGATCGGGGGATGGGGCCTCATTAAGATTGTTATACACAAATGCTGATGGATTAGCTGGTAAGGCAGTAGAATTAAAAGATAGGATTCACAATAGTAAGGCAGATATAGTAGCAATTACAGAGACTAAGTTGAGTGAGGACATAAACAGTGTCACAGTTTTTTTTAAGGGTTTCAGAATACTAAGGGTTGAAAGATCTGAGAGGACTGGTGGAGGGATAGCACTGCTCATAAGTGAAAGGATTCAAGTCGAAGAAATAATCTTGGCTATAGAAAGTGAGTTCAAGGAATTTCATGTTGCTCGCATAAATACTGGGTCAGAGAGCATTATAATAACTGTTGTATACAACCCACCAAGGAACCAAAATAGGCTTGAAGTTTATGAGGAAAGTCATATAGGTACTATTGAAGTCATAAACTCAGTTGTTAACATGGCACGGGAAAAAAAATGTAGGATTTTGATTATGGGAGACTTTAATCATAAAGAGATAGATTGGATAAATCTTGACCCACACAGTGGTGAGGACTCATTCGGGGCAAGATTCCTAGATTGCGTACAAGGGAATTTCCTACACCAACATGTAATGGAACCAACAAGGGCCAGGGGTGGGGATGAGCCATCACTACTTGATCTGGTGTTCACAGATAATGTGTTGGATATTGAAAAAATTGAGTATGAACCACCAATTGGAAAGAGTGACCACTGTGTGTTGTTAATGGAGTATATCATTGAAGATATTCTTCCTGAGAGTAGAGGCAATGAGGACATGAGGAGGAACTATCCGAAAGGAGATTACATCAAAATGAATGAGCTTTTTGCAGTTATTGACTGGAGAACCTTATTTTACAACAAATCTGTACAAGAAATGTATGACATCTTTTGTGAGAAATATGGGAAGATAGTAGATTGCTGCATACCTGTCACCAAAGAAGGTGTAATTCATGCCAGAGAGAAATGGTTCGATAATGGGTGTAAAAGAGCTAAGGAGTGGAGAGACAAATGCTGGAAAAGGTATAGGAGGAGAAAAAACATAAATGCCTGGCAAACCTACAAAAGAGCAAGAAATGACTACCTAAGTAAAAGGAGAGAGGCAGAGAGAGACTATGAGAGGGACATCACCAGGAAGGCTAAAGAAAATCCCAAGCTTTTCCACAGCTTTATCAGAGGAAAACTGAAGGTAAAAGAACAGGTTTTAAGGCTAAAGAGAGCGGATGGAAGCATCACTGAGACGGATGAAGAGATCTGCAAAGAATTGAACAAGGAGTTTCAGTCAGTATTTACAGTAGAAAATACCCCACCCCCTCAGATTGCAGTGATAGAAGCTCAAGGGCCGGTATTAGAGAACATCAACCTTACAGCCACAGAGGTATGCAAAGCGCTGATGGATTTAGATGTTCATAAAGCTACAGGTCCTGATGACATATTCCCTCATGTGCTTAAAAAATGCGCAAACACAATATTAGTGGCACTAAGTATCATATTTAAGGAGTCACTGGAGTCGGGGGAGATCCAAGATGCTGGAAACAAGCAAATGTGATACCTATCTTCAAAAAGGGAAGGAGGGATACGGCTCTGAACTATAGACCACTTTCCTTGACCAGCATAGTTTGCAAAGTTATGGAGAAACTACTAAGGAAACATATCTCTCTTCACTTGGAATCCTTCAACTTTTTGTCAGTGAGGCAACATGGCTTCAGAGAAGGTAGATCAACAGTAACAAACTTATTAGAATTTTATAATGAGGTAAGCCAAATCTTACAGGAAAGAGAGGGCTGGGCAGATTGCATATTCCTAGACTTCCAGAAAGCGTTTGACACTGTTCCACATGGGAGACTTATTAGGAAGCTGCAATCAATGGCTAGAATAGGTGGAAATGTTTTGGAATGGATAAAAACTTACTTAGAAGGAAGGGAACTGAGGGTTAGAGTAAGACACTCAGTGTCTGAATGGAGAAGAGTTAGTAATGGAGTTCCACAGGGTTCAGTTTTAGGGCCACTTTTGTTCCTTGTATATGTAAATGAACTACCAGAGTCTGTAAATTCATTCATGAATATGTTTGCAGATGATGCAAAGATTGTGAAGAAAGTAAAAAACGAGAACAATGTTAGAGAACTTCAGGAGGATCTAAATAATCTGCATGAGTGGTCAGAAAAGTGGCTAATGAAATTCAATACTTCAAAATGTAAGGTAATGAGAATGGGTACAAGTGCAAGAAGGTCCAAGCTTGACTACTCGGTTGCTGGAGTACAACTTCAAGAGACAGAAAATGAGAGAGATCTAGGAGTAAACATACTGGCAGATTTGTCTCCAGAAATACATATAAATGGCATAGTTAGGGCAGCATATGCATTCTTATCAAATGTAAGGGTAGCCTTCAGGCACATGGACAAGGAAATGTTCAGAAATATTTATGTAACCTATGTGAGGCCAAAACTCGAATATGCAGCCCCCTTTTGGAATCCGCACTTGAAAAAGCACATAGCTAAGCTTGAAAAAGTTCAAAGACATGCCACGAAACTGGTGCCAGAAATACGCAATCTCAGTTATGATGAGAGGCTGAGGGAATTAGACTTACCATCACTGGAAGCTAGAAGAGTGAGGGGGGATATGGTGACAGTCTTTAAATTCCTTCATGGTTATGATAGAGTGGATAGGGATCGATATTTTGATATGGCTGGCTCTAGAACTAGAGGTCATAGTTTGAAGCTTGGTAAGAAAACTTCTTCGCAGGATGTAAGGAAATACTTTTTCAGTGTAAGAGTAGTTGATAATTGGAATTGGCTAAGCGAGGAGGTAGTTAATGCTATCTCAATCCATAGTTTTAAGGACAGGTATGATAAGTATCACTAAGTATAAAATGGAACCGATGAGGAGACGGGAAGATACGAGCTTTGAGCTCTTTCCCGTAAACACAATTAGGTAATCACAATTAGGTAATAACACACACACACACACACACACACACACACACACACACACACACACACACACACACACACACACACACACTAAGGAAACATATCTCTCTTCACTTGGAATCCTTCAACTTTTTTTAGTGAGGCAACATGGCTTCAGAGAAGGTAGATCAACAGTAACAAAGTTATTAAAATTTTATGATGAGGTAAGCCAAATCTTACAGGAAAGAGAGGGCTGGGCAGATTGCATATTCCTAGACTTCCAGAAAGCGTTTGACACTGTTCCACATGGGAGACTTATTAGGAAGCTGCAATCAATGGCTAGAATAGGTGGAAATGTTTTGGAATGGATAAAAACTTACTTAGAAGGAAGGGAATAGAGGGTTAGAGTAAGACACTCAGTGTCTGAATGGAGAAGAGTTAGTAGTGGAGTTCCACAGGGTTCAGTTTTAGGGCCACTTTTGTTCCTTGTATATGTAAATGACCTACCGGAGTCTGTAAATTCATTCATGAATATGTTTGCAGATGATGCAAAGATTGTGAAGAAAGTAAAAAATGAGAACAATGGTAGAGAACTTCAGGAGGATCTAAATAATCTGCATGAGTGGTCAGAAAAGTGGCTAATGAAATTCAATACTTCAAAATGTAAGGTAATGAGAATGGGTACAAGTGCAAGAAGGCCCAAGCTTGACTACTCGGTGGCTGGAGTACAACTTCAAGAGACAGAAAATGAGAGAGATCTAGGAGTAAACATACTGGCAGATTTGTCTCCAGAAATACATATAAATGGCATAGTAAGGGCAGCATATGCATTCTTATCAAATGTAAGGGTAGCCTTCAGGCACATGGACAAGTAAATGTTCAGAAATATTTATGTAACCTATGTGAGGCCAAAACTCGAATATGCAGCCCCCTTTTGGAATCCGCACTTGAAAAAGCACATAGCTAAGCTTGAAAAAGTTCAAAGACATGCCACGAAACTGGTGCCAGAAATACGGAATCTCAGTTATGATGAGAGGCTGAGGGAATTAGACTTACCATCACTGGAAGCTAGAAGAGTGAGGGGGGATTTGGTGACAGTCTTTAAATTCCTTCATGGTTATGATAGAGTGGATAGGGATCGATATTTTGATATGGCTGGCTCTAGAACTAGAGGTCACAGTTTGAAGCTTCGTAAGAAAACTTCTTCGCAGGATGTAAGGAAATACTTTTTCAGTGTAAGAGTAGTTGATAATTGGAATTCGCTAAGCGAGGAGGTAGTTATTGCTATCTCAATCCATAGTTTTAAGGACAGGTATGATAAGTATCACTAAGTATAAAATGGAACCGATGAGGAGACGGGAAGATACGAGCTTTGGGCTCTTTCCTGTAAACAAAATTAGGTAAAAAAAAAATTAGGTAATCACACACCCATATATATATATATATATATATATATATATATATATATATATATATATATATATATATATTTATATGTATATATATAATATGAAGTATTTTTTACCCCAACCGGGACTCGAACCTAGGACTTATAATTACTAAGTCAAGGCACTATCAACTACACACCATCTTCTGTGGTGTGTAGTTGGTAGCGCCTTGACTTAGTAATTATAAGTCCTAGGTTCGAGTCCCGGTTAGTGTAAAAAATTATTCATGTTTTCACATATGTAATGTGCTTAATTGGTTATATATATATATATATATATATATATATATATATATATATATATATATATATATATATATATATATATATATATATATATATATATATATATATATATATATATATATATATATATATATATATATATATATATATATATATATATATATATGTACACATAAGTAAAAGGAGAGAGGCAGAGAGAGACTATGAGAGGGGCATCACCAGGAAGGCTAAAGAAAATCCCAAGCTTTTCCACAGCTTTATCAGAGGAAAACTGAAGGTAAAAGAACAGGTTTTAAGGCTAAAGAGAGCGGATGGAAGCATCACTGAGACGGATGAAGAGATCTGCAAAGAATTGAACAAGGAGTTTCAGTCAGTATTTACAGTAGAAAATACCCCACCCCCTCAGATTGCAGTGATAGAAGCTCAAGGGCCGGTATTAGAGAACATCAACCTTACAGCCACAGAGGTATGCAAAGCGCTGATGGATTTAGATGTTCATAAAGCTACAGGTCCCGATGACATATCCCCTCATGTGCTTAAAAAATGCGCAAACACAATATCAGTGGCACTAAGTATCATATTTAAGGAGTCACTGGAGTCGGGGGAGATTCCAAGGTGCTGGAAACAAGCAAATGTGATACCTATCTTCAAAAAGGGAAGGAGGGATACGGCTCTGAACTATAGACCAGTTTCCTTGACCAGCATAGTTTGCAAAGTTATGGAGAAACTACTAAGGAAGCATATCTCTCTTCACTTGGAATCCTTCAACTTTTTGTCAGTGAGGCAACATGGCTTCAGAGAAGGTAGATCTACAGTAACAAACTTATTAGAATTTTATGATGAGGTAAGCCAAATCTTACAGGAAAGAGAGGGCTGGGCAGATTGCATATTCCTAGACTTCCAGAAAGCGTTTGACACTGTTCCACATGGGAGACTTATTAGGAAGCTGCAATCAATGGCTAGAATAGGTGGAAATGTTTTGGAATTGATAAAAACTTACTTAGAAGGAAGGGAACAGAGGGTTAGAGTAAGACACTCAGTGTCTGAATGGAGAAGAGTTAGTAGTGGAGTTCCACAGGGTTCAGTTTTAGGGCCACTTTTGTTCCTTGTATATGTAAATGACCTACCAGAGTCTGTAAATTCATTCATGAATATGTTTGCAGATGATGCAAAGATTGTGAAGAAAGTAAAAAACGAGAACAATGGTAGAGAACTTCAGGAGGATCTAAATAATCTGCATGAGTGGTCAGAAAAGTGGCTAATGAAATTCAATACTTCAAAATGTAAGGTAATGAGAATGGGTACAAGTGCAAGAAGGCCCAAGCTTGACTACTCGGTGGCTGGAGTACAACTTCAAGAGACAGAAAATGAGAGAGATCTAGGAGTAAACATATTTTTTTATTTTATTTATTTATTCAGATAACTGTACATGGGGACATGTGAACATGGGCACTCCCAGTCATATTGCAGTTGATAACATTACAATCTATGTGGTTATGTATAAATAACATACTAATAGAATTTGCAATTAATTTAAAATATCATAGCAAGTAATTAATAATAAAATATAGTGTAATAATTGAAGAGTACTTGAAGAGTAATCATTGTGACAATATTTTCAATAGCCCTTGTTGAGTGCTATCATTAAAATTCGTTTCACTTTTCAACAGTACTACTGCAGACAATTTGAAGCAGATATAGAATAACAATTTTCAGGTTAGAATAATAAGTAGGTACATACATATATATATATACACACATACATACACACACACACACATATATATATATATATATATATATATATATATATATATATATATATATATATATATATATATATATGCATGCATTAATTAGATGAGCAATAGAAACACCACTGGGGCTTCATAGCCATACATATCAAGGAGAGAGAGAGAGAGAGAGAGAGAGAGAGAGAGGAGAGAGAGAGAGAGAGAGAGAGAGAGAGAGAGAGAGAGAGAGAGAGAGAGAGAGAGAGAGAGAGAGAGAGAGAGAGAGAGTTTGTGGTATTCATTTCAGCAAAAGGAGTTATTCGTCCTTACTACAGATAAAGACACATCCATGCATACTCATACACATCATTGTCATCTGAGGGTAACACAGCAGAGGAAAGTGCATGTACTTAATTGCATATACGTACACATATAAACCTGAATATACATACATACATACACATAAACACAGTGCCATATAATGGAGGATAAATTTGGAAGGAAAAGAAAGAGAAAGACTGAAAGCCTTTCCCCCTCTCCACCCTTCAAATTATGTACGTGAGAGAGAATTACGTCAATTAATCCATTATCACTATTATCACAACCATTGCTACCACCATCATGATTATTATTATCATCATTATTATTATTATTATCATTATTATTATTATTATCATTATTATTATTACTATTATTATTATTATTATTATTATTATTATTATTATTATTATTATTATTATTATTATTATTATTATTATTATTATTATTACCATCATCATTACTACAGCTTTTGTATATAGATAGAGTTATGAATCAAAAGTAGTAATTATTGATACATATAGACATGCACATACATATACATATACACATATACATACATATATACATATAAATACATATACACATACATATTCATATACACATACATGCACACATGTTGCAAGAGGCAAGAAGGTTAAATGATGAAAGAAATGAAGAAGAGAAGAAAAATTTTCGTTACAGAATACTTCCAGACAAAGGGGAGATAAAGAAGATAATGACAGAAGATCAGGGGATGGGGCCTCATTAAGATTGTTATACACAAATGCTGATGGATTAGCTGGTAAGGCAGTAGAATTAAAAGATAGGATTCACAACAGTAAGGCAGATATAGTAGCAATTACAGAGACTAAGTTGAGTGAGGACATAAACAGTGTCACAGTTTTTCCTAAGGGCTTCAGAATACTAAGGGTCGAAAGATCTGAGAGGACTGGTGGAGGGATAGCACTGCTCATAAGTGAGAGGATTCAAGTTGAAGAAATAAACTTGGCTATAGAAAGTGAGTTCAGGGAATTTCTTGTTGCTCGCATAAATACTGGGTCAGAGAGCATTATAATAACTGTTGTATACAACCCACCAAGGAACCAAAATAGGCTTGAAATTTATGAGGAAAGTCTTATAGGTACTATTGAAGTCATAAACTCAGTTGTTAACATGGCGCGGGAGAAAAAATGTAGGATTTTGATTATGGGAGACTTTAATCATAAAGAGATAGATTGGATAAATCTTGACCCACACAGTGGTGAGGACTCATTCGGGGCAAGATTCCTAGATTGCGTACAAGGGAATTTCCTACACCAACATGTAATGGAACCAACAAGAGCCAGGGGTGGGGATGAGCCATCACTACTTGATCTGGTGTTCACAGATAATGTGTTGGATATTGAAAATATTGAGTATGAACCACCAATTGGAAAGAGTGACCACTGTGTGTTGTTGATGGAGTATATCATTGAAGACATTCTTCCTGAGAGTAGAGGCACTGAGGACATGAGGAGGAACTATCCGAAAGGAGATTACATCAAAATGAATGAGCTTTTTGCAGTTATTGACTGGAGAACCTTATTTTACAACAAATCTATACAAGAAATGTATGACATCTTTTGTGAGAAATATGGGAAGATAATAGATTGCTGCATACCTGTCACCAAAGTAGGTGTAATTCATGCCAGAGAGAAATGGTTCGATAATGGGTGTAAAAGAGCTAAGGAGTGGAGAGACAAATGCTGGAAAAGGTATAGGAGGAGAAAAAACATAAATGCCTGGCAAACCTACAAAAGAGCAAGAAATGACTACCTAGGTAAAAGGAGAGAGGCAGAGAGAGATTATGAGAGGGACATCACCAGGAAGGCTAAAGAAAATCCCAAGCTTTTCCACAGCTTTATCAGAGGAAAACTGAAGGTAAAAGAACAGGTTTTAAGGCTAAAGAGAGCGGATGGAAGCATCACTGAGACGGACGAAGAGATCTGCAAAGAATTGAACAAGGAGTTTCAGTCAGTATTTACAGTAGAAAATACCCCACCCCCTCAGATTGCAGTGATAGAAGCTCAAGGGCCGGTATTAGAGAACATCAACCTTACAGCCACAGAGGTATGCAAAGCGCTGATAGATTTAGATGTTCATAAAGCTACAGGTCCTGATGACATATCCCCTCATGTGCTTAAAAAATGCGCAAACACAATATCAGTGGCACTAAGTATCATATTTAAGGAGTCACTGGAGTCGGGGGAGATTCCAAGATGCTGGAAACAAGCAAATGTGATACCTATCTTCAAAAAGGGAAGGAGGGATACGGCTCTGAACTATAGACCAGTTTCCTTGACCAGCATAGTTTGCAAAGTTATGGAGAAACTACTAAGGAAACATATCTCTCTTCACTTGGAATCCTTCAACTTTTTGTCAGTGAGGCAACATGGCTTCAGAGAAGGAAGATCAACAGTAACAAACTTATTAGAATTTTATGATGAGGTAAGCCAAATCTTACAGGAAAGAGAGGGCTGGGCAGATTGCATATTCCTAGACTTCCAGAAAGCGTTTGACACTGTTCCACATGGGAGACTTATTAGGAAGCTGCAATCAATGGCTAGAATAGGTGGAAATGTCTTGGAATGGATAAAAACTTACTTAGAAGGAAGGGAACAGAGGGTTAGAGTAAGACACTCAGTGTCTGAATGGAGAAGAGTTAGTAGTGGAGTTCCACAGGGTTCAGTTTTAGGGCCACTATTGTTCCTTGTATATGTAAATGACCTACCAGAGTCTGTAAATTCATTCATGAATATGTTTGCAGATGATGCAAAGATTGTGAAGAAAGTAAAAAACGAGAACAATGGTAGAGAACTTCAGGAGGATCTAAATAATCTGCATGAGTGGTCAGAAAAGTGGCTAATGAAATTCAATACCTCAAAATGTAAGGTAATGAGAATGGGTACAAGTGCAAGAAGGCCCAAGCTTGACTACTCGGTGGCTGGAGTACAACTTCAAGAGACAGAAAATGAGAGAGATCTAGGAGTAAACATACTGGCAGATTTGTCTCCAGAAATACATATAAATGGCGTAGTAAGGGCAGCATATGCATTCTTATCAAATGTAAGGGTAGCCTTCAGGCACATGGACAAGGAAATGTTCAGAAATATTTATGTAACCTATGTGAGGCCAAAACTCGAATATGCAGCCCCCTTTTGGAATCCGCACTTGAAAAAGCACATAGCTAAGCTTGAAAAAGTTCAAAGACATGCCACGAAACTGGTGCCAGAAATACGCAATCTCGGTTATGATGAGAGGCTGAGGGAATTAGACTTGCCATCACTCGAAGCTAGAAGAGTAAGGGGGGATATGGTGACAGTCTTTAAATTCCTTCATGGTCATGATAGAGTGGATAGGGATCGATATTTCGATATGGCTGGCTCTAGAACTAGAGGTCATAGTTTGAAGCTTCGTAAGAAAACTTGTTTGCAGGATGTAAGGAAATACTTTTTCAGTGTAAGAGTAGTTGATAATTGGAATTCGCTAAGCGAGGAGGTAGTTAATGCTATCTCAATCCATAGTTTTAAAGACAGGTATGATAAGTATCACTAAGTCTAAAAATGGAACCGATCAGGAGACGGGAAGATACGAGCTTTGGGCTCTTTCCCGTAAACACAATTAGGTAATCACAATTAGG
>JAXCGZ010002772.1:12500-36269 GCA_037179515.1 Halocaridina rubra | reverse complement strand
ACTAACACCATCAGCACAAAGAACACCACCACTCTCCATTGTACTAAGCATGGTCAAGACTAGAGCTACTGGAAGTACATCCTCACTGGATGAACCCCTGACCGTTAGTGATGAGCCCCTGACCATTAGTGATGAATCCCTGACCTTTAGTGTGAGCCCCTGACCGTTAGTGATGAACCCCTGACCGTTAGTGGATGAACCCCTGACCTTATATATATATATATATATATATATATATATATCTATATATATATATATATATATATATATATATATATATATATATATATATATATATATATATATATATATATATATATATATATATATATATATCTATATATATATATATATATATATATATATATATATATATATATATATATATATATATATATATATATAGTTATATATATAGTTATATATATAGTTATATATATATATATATATATATATATATATATATATATATATATATATATATATATATATATATATATATATATATATATATATATATATATATATATATATATATATATATATATATATATATATATATATATATATATATATATATATATATATATATATATATATATATATATATATATATATATATATATATATATATATATATATATATATATATATATATATATATATATATATATATATATATATATATATATATATATATATATATATATATATATATATATATATATATATATATATATATATATATATATATATATATATATATATATATATATATATATATATATATATATATATATATATATGTATATATATATATATATATATATATATATATATATATATATATATATATATATATATATATATATATATATATATATATATATATATATATATATATATATATATATATATATATATATATATATATATATATATATATATATATATATATATATATATATATATATATATATATATATATATATATATATATATATATATATATATATATATACATACATATATATATATATATATATATATATATATATATATATATATATATATATATATATATATATATATATATATATATATATATATATATGTATATATATTAATAGTAATAGCTGTTTGGAATTGCTGCAAACTTACTTTATTTCTAAGCTCTACCAATTAGAACTGTCAGAGAATACAGTGTTTCAACAATATGGTCTCTATCAATCGCAATACTACAGCTGAAAGGTTGCTTGGAATTAAACAGGACTGTCCATGACAGTTCGATATTAAGTCTTCCTTCAGTTACGGTTCTTTTTGTATGACTACATCAACACCAAATATTTTTGGATATTCGTTGCACATCTCTTATAATACATTCACATCTGACAAGTGAAAACACTTGCCATATATATATACATATATATATATATATATATATATATATATATATATATATATATATATATATACATATATATATATTTATATATATATATATATATATATATATATATATATATATATATATATATATATATATATATATATATATATATATATATATATATATATATATATATATATATATATATATATATATATATATATATATATATATATATATATATATATATATATATATATATATATATATATATATATATATATATATATATATATATATATATATATATATATATATATATATATATATATATATATATATATATATATATATATATATATATATATATATATATATATATATATATATATATATATATATATATATATATATATATATATATATATATATATATATATATATATATATATATATATATATATATATATATATATATATATATATATATATATATATATATATAGATATATATATATAGATATATATATATATATATATATATATATATATATATATATATATATATATATATATATATATATATATATATATATATATATATATATATATATCTACCTTGGCTTTTTCCCCCTTTAATTAGGGGGTAGCCGATATCAAAGAAATAAAACAATAAGGGGATTACTTTGCTCTATGGGCAATGACGAGGGAGCTAGCGATCGTTCAGATGGCACTGTTGGAGTGCCACAGCCCATCCTCCCAGCTCTTCCACAACCTTTGTCGCTTCACAACTGCCAACTCCCCTAGTGCCCCTGCCACAGGGCTACCTCTGTAAGATGAAGCCCCGTGGTAACAGCAGATGCTCATCAGAGCTGCATCACAATCACTCGCCACTCATTCCTATTCCTAGCACACTCGCTTGCTTCCCTCACATCCATCCTCCTATCATTCAGGGCTCTCCTTATTCCGTCAATCCATCCAAACCTAGGCCTCCCTCTAGCATTTCTCACATCAACTCTCGCATTCATCACCTTTTTCAGCAGCCTTGCATCATCCATCCTTTCCACATGGCCAAACCATTTCAGAACATTCATATCTACTCTAGCTGCAAATTCTCTCCTCACACCCATTCTTGCTCTCACCACTTCATTCCTAACCCTATCCAACTGAGATACACCAATCATACTCCTCAGGCATTTCATCTCAAACACATTTAGTTTCCTTCTCTCACTTACTTTCATACCCCATAACTCTGATCCATACTTCACAGTTGGCACAACCACTTTCTCATAAAATACTTTCTTAACATTCATTTTCAACCCTCTATTCTTCATCACTCCTTTCAATGCTCCCAACACTTTACATCCTTCATTCACTCTGTGACACACATCTGCTTCCACTCCACCATTTGCAGCTATAACCTAGCCTAAATACTTAAACTGATCAACCTCCTCAAGTGTTTCTCCGTTCAACATAACATTCAATCCAGCTCCATCCTCATTTCTTCTACACCTCATAACCTTACTCTTTCCCACATTCACTCGCAACTTCCTTCTCTCACACACCATTCCAAATTCTGACACCAACTGACACAGCATCTCCTCTGAATCTGCCACCACCACAGTATCATCTGCAAACAGCAACTGATTCAGCTCCCATTCATTATCATCCCCATCAACTATCCTCAAACCTCGACCATGCACTCGCTCATTTATCTCTCTTACAACTCTATCAATATACAAATTGAACAGCCATGGTGACATCACACATCCCTGTCTCAATCCCACACTCACTGCAAACCACTCACTCACTTCATTCCCTACCCTAACACAAGCTCTACTGCCCTCATACAAACTCTTCACTGCATACAACAATTTACCGTTAATTCCATACGCTTTCTCCAGATCCAAAAATGCAAAAAACACATCCTTACCATTTGCTAAATATTTCTCACATAATTGCCTAACTATAAGAATCTGATATATACAACCTCTACCTCTCCTAAAACCACTCTGCACTTCTGCAATCACATTTTCTGTCTTATTCCTGATCCTATTAACCAGTATCCAACCATACACTTTTCCTATCACACCCAACAAACTTATACCCCAGAAATTACTGCATCCATACACATCTCCCTTACCTTTGTAATGGGGCACTATACAAGCAATCACCCATTCCACTGGAACCATTGACAGCATAAAGCATATATTAAACACTCTCACTAACTATTCCAGTGCAGTCACACCACCTTCTTTCAACATCTCCGCTCTCACACCATCCATTCCAGGTGCTTTACCAGCTTTTGCTTCATGCTATGCCCTTTTCACCTAATCTCTTGTAATCTCTCTCTCATTTTCATCTCCCATTACTGGCACTTGACACCCCCCACTGCCACTCTAGCTGCCTCTCTATCTTCCTCGACATTCAGCAAGCACTCAAAATATTCTGCCCATCTTTTCCTTGCATCGTTCCCTCTTAACATCTGTCCATTCACATCTTTCACTGTTTTTTCCATCCTCGATCCACCCTTCCTTACTCTCTTCACTTCTTTCCAAAACTTCTTTTTATTCTCCTCATATGACCTACTAAAATCCTGTTCCCATCTAACATTTGCCAACCTCTTCTCTTCCTCTACCTTCCGCTTGGTTTCCACATTTTTCTATTTATATCTTTCATACTTCTCCCTACTTTTACACTGCAGCCTTTCCTCAAAAGCCCTTTTTTTATCTTCCACCTTCATTTTCACCCCTTCATTCCACCAATCGCTGCCCCTCCTCATGCCACCTCCAACAAACCTCTTTCCACTCACATCACTTGCATGTCCCACAAAATATTCTTTCATCAACCCACATTCCTCCTCTAACTCCCCAACTTCTCTTTCTTTCACCCTGTCATATGCCACTTTCAACCTGTCCTAATATTCTTGTCTCTTTTCTCGCTTTTTCAACTCTTCCACTTTCACTATTTCCCTTCTACATCCCCCCCCCTCTACTTCCCCACTCTTTAGCTACTTCCACTTTTGCTTCAACAAAAAATGATCAGACATCCCAGCAGCCACACCCCTAAATGCATGCACTTCTTTGCTACCAACACATAATCCATCAATGCTCTTTCTTTCACTCTTGCATTTGCCACTGTCATCCATGTATACTTATTTATAAACTTCTTGAAAAAACTATTACCTATCACCATCTCTTACTCCACACACATATCTAAGAGTTTCTCGCCACTCTCATTCCCACCTGGTACCCCATACTTTTCTACAACACCTTCTACCTCTCCATCACCCACTCTAGCATTCAAGTCACCCAACACAACAACATAGTTCCTTCTACTCAGACCATCTACACACCTAGTTAACTCATTCCAGAATTCGTCCCGCTCTTCCTCGCTTCCCTCACATCCTGGCCCATAAGCACTAACAAAAGCCCAACATTCCCTACCTATCCTAGCCCTCACCCACATCAGCCTAGATGACACTTCTTTCCATTCCACTACCTGATTTACCATCCATTCACTCAGCAATAATGCCACACCTTCTCTCTTTCTCCCCCTTTCAACCCCTACCTTTCACATCACCAAATGCCACTTCTTTTCCTTTCATCTTCGTCTCACACAATGCCAATACATCCATCCTCCTCCTACCAAACATATATCCAATCTCACATCTTTTGCTCTCTATCGTACTACAACCACGCACATTTAGACACCCCAAAACTAGAGTTTGGGTAGAGGTTATTTTCCCTTCTACTCCCATTCTTCTTTGATGTCTCGCAGGAGTTTAATATAAGGGGGGGATTCCTCTTCCTCCCCCCCGTCCACTTTTAGTCGCCTCTAACGACACGCATGGAATACGTTGGAGCTATCCTATGATGCTGTGCCCGCCACCACAGGGCACTTATATATATATATATATATATATATATATATATATATATATATATATATATATATATATATATATATATATATATATATATATATATATATAAATATATATATATATATATATATATATATATATATATATATATATATATATATATATATATATATATATATATATATATATATATATATATATATATATATATATATATATATATATATATATATATATATATATATATATATATATATATATATATATATATATATATATATATATATATATATATAGAGAGAGAGAGAGAGAGAGAGAGAGAGAGAGAGAGAGAGAGAGAGAGAGAGAGAGAGTTTGTTTTGGTTTTACGTCACGGACTCCCTTTTCTACCAAGGGCTAGGACGTTTGCCTTCTTGAGAAGGACTTGTTTTGGCAGATGTAACCGTTACCCTGAGTCCATGCCCTTGCTAACTCAGACCGTGACGGGGCACGAACCTTCAACTTGACCACTCAGAGTCGTGGACGCTACCGCTTGAGCCACGGTGACTACATATATATATATATATATATATATATATATATATATATATATATATATATATATATATATATATATATATATATATATACACACACACAAACACACACACGCACGCGCGAAAACCCAAACTTGGATACTCAATAGCAGGAGCACAACTTCATGGGACGAAGAATGAGAGAGATCTAAGAGTAAACATACTGGCGGAATATGTGTCTGGAATTTTATTATTTACAACTGTAACAATGGGACAGGCAAAAACTGCCCTCATCAATAAAGGCACTGGCACGAGAAAACACCATGATAAGGAAAAGACAAAGATTAAGGACAAGGCAGAGATGAGGTAATCATACACAAAGGAAAGCGACAGGCTGGAAAAAATAATCAAAGCTCTGAGGACCTAGAGAAATGGAGGATTAGGCCCAGAGATGACAATAGAACCGCTTTTTGAAGGAAAGACAGAATGAGGAAGAGAATTGAATAGTCTGGAGGTAGATGGGAAGAAACAGTCGCTGCGCCGACCAATCCGCGAGCTACAAATCTCCATACAGTACCTGTGAGATGAGGCTGTTTGGCGAGTGTTACGTGGCCTCGGCAATGGAGGAGGGATGCAACTCGCCAACTCATCAGAGCAGCGATTAAAGTAGTAGCAATACAAAAGAGAAATAGATGATACCTTACAACGAATAGAGAGAGAATCCAGATTAGAAGTATCATTAATGAGTCTGACTGCAATAGATTCAACCCTATCAAGGAGATAAGCATAAGAAGAAGCACCCCAGATTTTTGAGCAGCATTCTAAGCATAAGACCTTTATAGATTTTAAGTAGCTATAAAGAAGAAAATTAGTGACGAAAACGAAACAGAACCCATAATTTTTTGGATGCAGATTTAGCAATTTTAATTATGTGATTCCTCCAAGACAAGTTAGAGGTTATATGGATACTTAATATGTTGATAGAATTGAGAGGATAAATTTTGTTAGTTTCGAAGACAATAGGGTTATCAGGAGGAGAAGAAGATATAGAGATAGCCATAAACTGTGTCTTGGAGGCATTAAATTTAACTAAATTTAAGGTGCCCCACTCAGGTACCCTCTGCAAATCGGAGTTTAAAGTAGAAGAAAGAGTGATACGAGACTGATTACGAGTAGCAGATGAAGGTTGTGAAGAAAAGGCAGAGGAAAACTGACAGGTAGAATCGTTGGCAATGGCATGAAGAACAGAGGAAAATGGGGATTGTAGGTCATTGATGAAGAGAAGGAATTGAGTAGATGAAAGAACAGAGCCCTGTGAAACAACTCTGGTAACAGGGAATGAGGTAGATATCGCACCATCAAAAACTACAGATATTAAACGGTCAGAAGGAATGGAAATCAGAGAACAAAGAGAAGGAGTAAAGCCATAGGCAGGGAGCTTGGCCAACAGAGCCTTGTGCCAGACTCTGTCAAAAGCCTTAGAGATATCAAGGGTGACGAAAAAAGGATCCCCCATAGAATTTAAGGAAGTACCTTTTTAGTGTAAGAGTAGTTGATGACTGGAATTCGCTAACCGAGGAAGTAGTTAATGCTAACTCAATTCGTAGTCTTAAGTACTAATATAATAAGCTTCACTGATCAGAAAAATGGAACCACCCAGGACACGAGCAGCTACGGGCATAGGGTTCTTAGTTGTAAGCACAAATAGGTAATTACACATTAATAGGTAAATATATATATATATATATATATATATATATATATATATATATATATATATATATATATATATATATATATATATATATATATATATATATATATATATATATATATATATATATATATATATATATATATATATATATATATATATATATGTATGTATGTATGTATGTATGTATGTATGTGTGTGTGTGTGTGTGTGTGTGTGTGTGTGTGTGTGTGTGTGTGTGTGTGTGTGTGTGTGTGTGTGTGTGTGTGATTACATAATAGGGCTCACAGGAAAGAGCCCAAAGCTCGTATCTTCCCGTCTCCTGATCGGTTCCATTTTGTACTTGGTGATACTTGTCGTACCTGTCCTTAAAATTGATTGATATAGCATAAACTACCTCCTCGCTCCTCGAATTCCAATTATCATATACTCTTACACTGAAAAAGTACTTCCTTACATCCTGCAAAGAAGTTTTCTTACGAACCTTCAAACTATAACCTCTAGTTCTAGTGTCAGCCATATCAAAATATCGATCACTATCCACTCTATCATAAAAATTAAGGAATTTAAAGACTATCACCATATCCAACCTCAATCTTCCAGCTTCGAGTGTAGGTAAGTCTAATTCCCTCAGCATCTCATCATAACTGATATTACGTATTTCTTGAACTTTTTCAAGCTTAGCTATGTGCTTTTTCAAGTGCGGATTCCATAAGGGGGCTACATATTCAAGTTTTGGCCTCACATAGGTTACATAAATATTTCTGAACATTTTCTTGTCCATGTGCCTGAAGGCTACCCTTACATTTGATAAAAATGCATATGCTGCCCTTACTATGCCATTTATATGCATTTCTGGAGACAAATCTGCCAGCATGTTTACTCCCAGATATCTCATTTTCTGTCTATTGAAGTTGTACTCCTTCCACCGAGTAGTCAAGCTTGGGCCTTCTTACACTTGTATACATTCTCATTACCTTACATTTTGAAGTATAAAATTTCATTAGCCACTTTGCTGACCACACATGGAGACTATGTAGATCTTCCTGAAGTTCTCTACCATTGTTCTCGTTTCCTACTTTCTTCACAATCTTTGCATCATATACAAACATATTCATGATTGAATTTACAGACTCTGGCAGTCATTTACATATACAAGGCTCAAAAGTGGCCCTAAAACTGAACCCTGTGGAAATCCACTCCTAATTCTTCTCCATTCAGACACTGAGTGTCTTACTCTAACCTTCTATTCCCTTCCTTCTAAGTAAGTTTTTATCCATTCCAAGACATTTCCACCTATTCTAGCCATTGATTGCAGCTTCCTAATAAGTCTCCCGTGTGGAACAGTGTCAACTGCTTTCTGGAAATCTAGGAATATGCAATCTGCCCAGCCATCTCTCTCCTGTAAGACTCTGCTTACCTCATCATGATATCTCACTGACAAAAAGTTGAAGGAATTCAAGTGAAGAGAGATATGTTCCCTTAGTAGTTTCTCCATAACTTTGCAAACTATGCTGGTCAATGATATTGGTCTATTGTTTAGAACCATATCCCTCCTTCCCTTTTTGAAGATAGGTATCACGTTTGCTTGTTTCCAGCATCTTGGAATCTCCCGTGACACCAGTGACTTTTTAAATATGATACTTAGTGCCACTGATACTGAGTTTGTGCATTTTTAAGTATATGAGGGGATATATCATCGGGACCTGTAGCTTTATGGACATCTAACTCCATCAGCGCTTTGCATACCTCTGTGGCTGAAAGGTTGATGTTCTCTATTACTGGCCCGTGAGCTTCTATCTCTGCAATCTGAGGGGTTGGGGTATTTTCTACTGTAAATACTGACAACCTGTTCTTTTACCTTTAGTTTTCCTCTTATAAAGCTGTGGAAAAGCTTGGGCTTTTCTTTAGCCTTCCTGGTGATATCCCTCTCATAGTCTCTCTCTACCTCTCTTCTTTTACTTAGGTAATCAGTACTTGCTCTTTTGTAGGTTTGCCAGGCATTTATGTTTTTTTCTCCTCCTATACCTTTTCCAGCATTTGTCTCTCCACTCTTTAGCTCTTGTACACTCATTATCGAACCATTTCTCTCTGGCATGAATTACACCTGCTTTGGTGACAGGTATGCAGCAATCTACTATCTTCCCATATTTCTCACAAAAGATGTCATACATTTCTTGTACAGATTTTTTGTGAAATAAGGTTCTCCAGTCAATAACTGTAAAAAGCTCATTCATTCTGATTTAATCTCCTTTCGGATAGTTCCTCCTAATGTCCTCAGTGCCTCTACTTTCAGGCAGAATATCTTCAATGATATACTCCATTACAACACAAAGTGGTCACTCTTTCCCTTTGGTGGTTCATACTCAATTTTTTCAATATCCAACACGTTATCTGTGAATACTAGATCAAGTAGTGATGGCTCATCCCCACCCCTGGCCCTCGTTGGTTCCATTACATGTTGGTGTAGGAAATTCCCTTGTAAGCAATCTAGGAATCTTGCCCCGAATGAGTCCTCACCACTGTGTGGGTCAAGATTTATCGAATTCATCTGTTTATGATTAAAATCTTCCATAATCAAAATCCTACATTTCCTCTCCCGCGCCATGTTAACAACTGAGTTTATGACTTCAATAGAACCTATATGATTTCCTCATAAAGTTCTAACCTATGTTGGTTCCTTGGTGGGCTATATACAACAGTTATTATAATGCTCTCTGACCCAGTATTTATGTGAGCAGCAAGAAATTCCTTGAACTCACTTTCTATAGCCAAGTTTATTTCTTCAATCTGAATCCTTTCACTTATGAGCAGTGTTATCCCTCCACCAGTCCTCTCAGGTCTTTCAACCCTTCATATTATTAAGCCCTTAGGAAAAACTGTGATACTATCTATGTTCTCACTCAACTTAGTCAATGTGTGTGTGTGTGTGTGTGTGATTACCTAAATGTAATTAACTAATTGTGTTTACGGGAAAGAGCCCAAAGCTCGTATATTCCCGTCTCCTGATCGGTTCCATTTTCTACTTAGTGATACTTATCATACCTGTCCTTAAAACTATAGATTGAGATAGCATTAATTACCTCCTCGCTTAGCCAATTCCAATTATCAACTACTCTTACACTGAAAAAGTATTTTCTTACATCCTGCAAAGAAGTTTTCTTACGAAGCTTCAAACTATGACCTCTAGTTCTAGAGCCAGCCATTTCAAAATATCGATCCCTATCCACTCCATCATAACCATGAAGGAATTTAAAGACAATCACCATATTCCCCCTCAATCTTCTAGCTTCGAGTGATGGTAAGTCTAATTCCCTCAGCCTCTCATAATAACTGAAATTGCTTATATCTGGCACCGGTTTCTTTTCATGTATTTTAACCTTTTCAAGCTTAGTTGTGTGCTTTTTCAAGTGCGGATTCCAAAAGGGGGCTGCATATTCAAGTTTTGGCCTCACATAGGTTACATAAATATTTTTGAACATTTTCTTGCCCATTTGCCTGAAGGCTACCCTTAAATTTGATAAGAAGGCATATGTTGCCCTTACTATAACATTTATATGTATTTCTGGAAACAAATCTGCCAGTATGTTTACTCATAGATCTCTCATTTTCTGTCTCTTGAAGTTGTACTCCAGCCACCGAGTAGTCAAGCTTGGGCCTTGTTGCACTTGTACCCATTCTCTTTACCTTACATTTTGAAGTATTGAATTTCTTTAGCCACTTTTCTGACCACTCATGCGGACTATTTAGATCTTCCTGAAGTTCTCTACCATTGTCCTCGTTACCAACTTTCTTCACAAGCTTTGCATCATCTACAAACATATTCATGAATTAATTTACAGACTCTGGTAGGTCATTTACATATACAAGGCTCAAAAGTGGCCCTAAAGCTGAACCCTGTGGAACTCCACTACTAACTCTTCTCCATGCAGACACTGAGTGTCTTACTCTAACCCTCTGTTCCCTTCCTTCTAAGTAAGTTTTTATCCATTCCAAGAAATTTCCACCTATTCTAGCCATTGCTTGCAGCTTCCTAATAAGTCTCCCATGTGGAACAGTGTCAAACGCTTTCTGGAAGTCTAGGATTATGCAATCTGCCCAGCCCTCTCTTTCCTGTAAGATTCGGCTTACCTCATCATAAAATTCTAATAAGTTTGTTACTGTTGATCTACCTTCTCTGAAGCCATGTTGCATCACTGACAAAAAGTTGAAGGATTCCAAGTGAAGAGAGATATGTTTCCTTAGAAGTTTCTCCATAACTTTGCAAACTATGCTGATCAAGGAAACTGGTCTATAGTTCAGAGCCGTATCCCTCCTTCATTTTTTGAAGATAGGTATCACGTTTGCTTGTTTCCAGCATCTTGGAATCTCCCCTGACTCCAGTGACTTTTTAAATATGATACTTAGTTCCACTGATATTGAGTTTGTGCATTTTTTAAGTACATGATGTGATATATCATCAGGACCTGTAGCTCTATGAACATCTAACTCAATCAGCGCTTTGCATACCTCTGTGGCTGAAAGGTTGATGTTCTCTAATACCGGCCCTTGAGCTTCTATCTCTGCAATTTGAGGGGGTGGGGCATTTTCTACTGTATATACTGACAGAAGCTCCTTGTTCAGTTCTTTGCAGATCTCTTCATCCGAGTCAGTGATGCTTCCATCCTCTCTCTTAAGCCTTAAAACCTGTTCTTTTACCTTCAGTTTTCCTCTGATAAAGCTGTGGAAAAGCTTGGGATTTTCTTTAGCCTTCCTGGTGATGTCCCTCTCATAGTCTCTCTCTGCCTCTCTTCTTTTACTTAGGTAATCATTACTTGCTCTTTTCAAGGTTTGCCAGGCATTTACACTTTTTCTTCTCCTATACCTTTTCCAGCATTTGTCTCTCCACTCCTTAGCTCTTTTAAACTCATTATCGAACCATTTCTCTCTGGCATGAATTACTCCTACTTTGGTGAAAGGTATGCAGCAATCTACTATCTTCCCATATTTCTCACAAAAGATGTCATACATTTCTTGTACAGATTTTTTTGTAAAATAAGGTTCTCTAGTCAATAACTGCAAAAAGCTCATTCATTTTGATGTAATCTCCTTTCGAATAGTTCCTCCTAATGTCCTCAGTGCCTCTACTCTCATGCAGAATATCTTCAATGATATACTCCAACAACATCACACAGTGGTCACTCTTCCCAATTGGTGATACATACTCAATTTTATCTATATCCAACACGTTATCTATGAATACTAGATCAAGTAGTGATGGCACATCCCCATCCCTGGCCCTCTTTAGTTCCATTACATGTTGGTGTAGGAAATTCCCTTGTACGCAGTCTAGGAATCCTGCCACGAATGAGTCCTCACCACTGTGTGGGTCAAGATTTATCCAATCTATCTCTTTATGATTAAAATCTCCCATAATCAAAATCTTATATTTTCTCTCCCTTGCCAGGGTAACAGCTGAGTTTATGACTTCAATGGTATCTATATGGCTTTCCTCATAAACCTCTAGCCTATTTTGGTTCCTTGGTGATTACCTAATTGTGATTACCTAATTGTGTTTACGGGAAAGAGCTCAAAGCTCGTATCTTCCCGTCTCCTGATCGGTTCCATTTTCTACTTAGTGATACTTATCATACCTGTCCTTAAAACTATGGATTGAGATAGCATTAACTACCTCCTCGCTTAGCCAATTCCAATTATCAAGTACTCTTACACTGAAAAAGTATTTCCTTACATCCTGCAAACAAGTTTTCTTACGAAGCTTCAAACTATGACCTCTAGTTCTAGAGCCAGCCATATCAGAATATCGATCCCTATCCACTCTATCATAACCATGAAGGAATTTAAAGACTGTCACCATATCTCCCCCTCACTCTTCTAGCTTCGAGTGATGGTAAGTCTAATTCCCTCAGCCTCTCATCATAACTGAGATTGCGTATTTCTGGCACCAGTTTCTTGGCATGTCTTTGAACTTTTTCAAGCTTAGCTATGTGCTTTTTCAAGTGCGGATTCCAAAAGGGGGCTGCATATTCGAGTTTTGGCCTCACATAGGTTACATAAATATGTCTGAACATTTCCTTGTCCATGTGCCTGAAGGCTACCCTTACATTTGATAAGAATGCATATGCTGCCCTTACTATGCCATTTATATGTATTTCTGCAGACAAATCTGCCAGTATGTTTGCTCCTAGATCTCTCTCATTTTCTGCCTCTTGAAGTTGTACTCCAGCCACCAAGTAGTCAAGCTTTGGCCTTCTTGCACTTGCACCCATTCTCATTACCTTACATTTTGAAGTATTGAATTTCATTAGCCTCTTTTCTGACCACTCATGCAGATTATTTAGATCCTCCTGAGGTTCTCTACCATTGTTCTCGTTTGTTACTTTCTTCACAATCTTTGCATCATCTGCAAACATATTCATGAATGAATTTACAGACTCTGGTAGGTCATTTACATATACAAGGAACAAAAGTGGCCCTAAAACTGAAGAATGTGGAACTCCACTACTAACTCTTCTCCATTCAGACATTGAGTGTCTTACTCTAACCCTCTGTTCCCTTCCTTCTAAGTAAGTTTTTATCCATTCCAAAACATTTCCGCCTATTCTAGCCATTGATTGCAGCTTCCTAATAAGTCTCCCATGTGGAACAGTGTCAAACACTTTCTGGAAGTCTAGGAATATGCAATCTGCTCAGCCCTCTCTTTCCTGTAAGATTTGGCTTACCTCATCAAAAAATTCTAATAAGTTTGTTACTGTTGATCTACCGTCTCTGAAGCCATGTTGCCTCACTGACAAAAAGTTGAAGGATTCCAAGTGAAGTGATATAGGTTTCCTTAGAAGTTTCTCCATAACTTTGCAAACTATGCTGGTCAAGGAAACTGGTCTATAGTTCAGAGCCATATCCCTCCTTCCCTTTTTGAAGATAGGTATCACATTTGCTTGTTTCCAGCATCTTGGAATCTCACCCGACTCCAGTGACTCCTTAAATATGATACTTAGTGCCACTGATATTGTGTTTGCGCATTTTTTAAGCACATGAGGGGATATGTCATCAGGACCTGTAGCTTTATGAACATCTAAATTCATCAGCGCTTTGCATACCTTTGTGGCTGTAAGGTTGATGTTCTCTAATACCGGCACTTGAGCTTCTATCACTGCAATCTGAGGGGGTGGGGTATTTTCTACTGTAAATACTGACTGAAACTCCTTGTTCAATTCTTTGCAGATCTCTTCATCCGTCTCAGTGATACTTCCATCCGCTCTCTTTAGCCTTAAAACCTGTTCTTTTACCTTCAGTTTTCCTCTGATAAAGCTGTGGAAAAGCTTGGGATTTTCTTTAGCCTTCCTGGTGATGTCCCTCTCATAGTCTCTCTCTGCCTCTCTCCTTTTACTTAGATAGTCATTTCTTGCTCTTTTGTAGGTTTGCCAGGCATTTATATTTTTTCTCCTCCTATACCTTTTCCAGCATTTGTCTCTCCACTCCTTAGCTCTTTTACACCCATTATCGAACTATTTCTCTCTGGCATGAATTACACCTACTTTGGTGACAGGTATGCAGCAATCTACTATCTTCCCATATTTCTCACAAAAGATGTCATACATTTCTTGTACAGATTTGTTGTAAAATAAGGTTCTCCAGTCAATAACTGCAAAAAGCTCATTCATTTTGATGTAATCTCCTTTCGGATAGTTCCTCCTCATGTCCTCAGGGCCTCTACTCTCAGGAAGAATATCTTCAATGATATACTCCATCAACAACACGCAGTGGTCACTCTTTCCAGTTGGTGGTTCATACTCAATTTTTTGAATATCCAACACATTATCTGTGAACACTAGATCAAGTAGTGATGGCTCATCCCCACCCCTGGCCCTTGTTGGTTCCATTACATGTTGGTGTAGGAAATTCCCTTGTACGCAATCTAGGAATCTTGCCCCAAATGAGTCCTCACCACTGTGTGGGTCAAGATTTATCCAATCTATCTCTTTATGATTAAAGTCTCCCAAAATCAAAATCCTACATTTTCTCTCCCATGCCATGTTAACAACTGAGTTTATGACTTCAATAGTACCTATATGACTTTCCTCATAAACTTCAAGCCTATTTTGGTTCCTTGGTGGGTTGTATACAACAGTTATTATAATGCTCTCTGACCCAGTATATATGCGAGCAACAAGAAATTCCTTGAACTCACTTTCTATAGCCAAGTTTATTTCTTCAACTTGAATCCTTTCACTTATGAGCAGTGCTATTCCTCCACCAGTCCTCTCAGATCTTTCAACCCTTAGTATTCTGAAACTGTTAGGAAAAACTGTGACACTGTTTATGTCCTCACTCAACTTAGTCTCTGTAATTGCTACTATATCTGCCTTACTGTTGTGAATCCTATCTTTTAATTCTACTGCCTTACCAGCTAATCCATCAGCATTTGTGTATAACAATCTTAATGAGGCCCCATCCCCTGATCTTCTGTCATTATCATCTTTATCTCCCCTTTGTCTGGAAGAACTCTGAAACGAAAATTTTTCTTCTGTTCTTCATTTCTTTCATCATTTAACCTTCTTGCCTCTTGCAACAAGTTTTTGATCTTTCCCATCTCTTCCTGTGTTCTGTATCGTCTAATGAACACTTCATTGAATTCTTGAAGGTCTTTTAGACTTTTTTTTTCTCAACAATATTTCCCTACACGTTTCCCCTCTCTCAAAGATTACTTTTGTTGGTCTCGGCTTTCCTTCCCTCGAATATTTACCTAGTTGGTGTATGTTTACAATATCCTCCGGACCACAAACTACTCCAAGCTTTCTTATCAGGTCTACAACCCTAGCTTTATTTTCTTCAAGTCTCCCCTGCCATGTTGGCTCCTGGGATTCGCTTATTCCTGAGATTACCACTGTCTTCTCCTTATCAAGTGCCTGTCTGATGAGTGGGTTTGCCCTTTCCATCACAACGTCTTTCATTTTTTCGATTACTGTCTCTTTATAGTCAACTGTTTGTATGTTTTCCAGTGCCACCACCTTTACAGCCTCTTTTACTGCCACATTCCCCTTTAGTGCATCAGCAAAGGAAGTTTTCATGGCATCATTTTCCATATTCAGCTCCTGGAACTCTTTTCTGAACTGTTCAATGTTTTCCTTAATCTGGACATTCCAAGCAGCAATCTCGTCTCTCTCAGAAGAGAGCAGTGAACTAAGATCTAATTCCTTTAGGTTGTCATTCAGCTGTTTGTTTTTATCTTCTTGTTTAGAAATTCTAGATTCTAGTTGACTCTTTTCCCTTTCCAGCTTCTTTATTCTTTTTTCTAGTTCCTTTCTCTCCTGCCCTTGTGCTTTATTTGCTTCCTCCAAAGATCTTATTTGCTTTCTGAGTGTTTCATTCTCTTTCATTTCTCCATCCATATTCCGAGTTTTATCATCAAGGCTTATAACCATTGCCTCTAAATTCTTGATTTTCTGTTTAAGTCTCCTAATGGCTACCCCTCCTACCGACCCATGGATGGGAAAGGTTTGGGACAGAGATGGCCTCATTTTTATGTTCTCCCTCTCACAGAATATAGAAAGAAGACGAGAAAGAGGAAAAAAAAGAGAAAAACTTGTGTGTGTG
Organism: Halocaridina rubra; assembly: GCA_037179515.1. Classification (NCBI taxonomy): domain Eukaryota; kingdom Metazoa; phylum Arthropoda; class Malacostraca; order Decapoda; family Atyidae; genus Halocaridina; species Halocaridina rubra. The sequence goes on along the minus strand of JAXCGZ010002772.1, from coordinate 19,167 downwards.
TGTGTGTGTGTGTGTGATTACCTAATTGTGATTACCTAATTGTGTTTACGGGAAAGAGCCCAAAGCTCGTATCTTCCCGTCTCCTGATCGGTTCCATTTTTAGACTTAGTGATACTTATCGTACCTGTCCTTAAAACTATGGATTGAGATAGCATTAACTACCTCCTCGCTTAGCCAATTCCAATTATCAACTACTCTTACACTGAAAAAGTATTTCCTTACATCCTGCAAACAAGTTTTCTTACGAAGCTTCAAACTATGACCTCAAGTTCTAGAGCCAGCCATATTGAAATATCGATCCCTATCCACTCTATCATAACCATGAAGGAATTTAAAGACTGTCACCATATCCCCCCTTACTCTTCTAGCTTCGAGTGATGGTAAGTCTAATTCCCTCAGCCTCTCATCATAACCGAGATTGCGTATTTCTGGCACCAGTTTCGTGGCATGTCTTTGAACTTTTTCAAGCTTAGCTATGTGCTTTTTCAAGTGCGGATTCCAAAAGGGGGCTGCATATTCGAGTTTTGGCCTCACATAGGTTACATAAATATTTCTGAACATTTCCTTGTCCATGTGCCTGAAGGCTACCCTTACATTTGATAAGAATGCATATGCTGCCCTTACTACGCCATTTATATGTATTTCTGGAGACAAATCTGCCAGTATGTTTACTCCTAGATCTCTCTCATTTTCTTTCTCTTGAAGTTGTACTCCAGCCACCGAGTAGTCAAGCTTGGGCCTTCTTGCACTTGTACCCATTCTCATTACCTTACATTTTGAGGTATTGAATTTCATTAGCCACTTTTCTGACCACTCATGCAGATTATTTAGATCCTCCTGAAGTTCTCTACCATTGTTCTCGTTTTTTACTTTCTTCACAATCTTTGCATCATCTGCAAAAATATTCATGAATGAATTTACACACTCTGGTAGGTCATTTACATATACAAGGAACAAAAGTGGCCCTAAAACTGAACCCTGTGGAACTCCACTACTAACTCTTCTCCATTCAGACACTGAGTGTCTTACTCTAACCCTCTGTTCCCTTCCTTCTAAGTAAGTTTTTATCCATTCCAAAACATTTCCGCCTATTCTAGCCATTGATTGCAGCTTCCTAATAAGTCTCCCATGTGGAACAGTGTCAAACACTTTCTGGAAGTCTAGGAATATGCAATCTGCTCAGCCCTCTCTTTCCTGTAAGATTTGGCTTACCTCATCAAAAAATTCTAATAAGTTTGTTACTGTTGATCTTTCTTCTCTGAAGCCATGTTGCCTCACTGACAAAAAGTTGAAGGATTCCAAGTGAAGAGAGATAGGTTTCCGTAGTAGTTTCTCCATAAGTTTGCAAACTATGCTGGTCAAGGAAACTGGTCTATAGTTCAGAGCTGTATCCCTCCTTCCCTTTTTGAAGATAGGTATCACATTTGCTTGTTTCCAGCATCTTGGAATCTCCCCCGACTCCAGTGACTCCTTAAATATGATACTTAGTGCCACTGATATTGTGTTTGCGCATTTTTTAAGCACATGAGGGGATATGTCATCAGGACCTGTAGCTTTATGAACATCTAAATCCATCAGCGCTTTGCATACCTCTGTGGCTGTAAGGTTGATGTTCTCTAATACCGGCCCTTGAGCTTCTATCACTGCAATCTGAGGGGGTGGGGTATTTTCTACTGTAAATACTGACTGAAACACCTTGTTCAATTCTTTGCAGATCTCTTCGTCCGTCTCAGTGATGCTTCCATCCGCTCTCTTTAGCCTTAAAACCTGTTCTTTTACCTTCAGTTTTCCTCTGATAAAGCTGTGGAAAAGCTTGGGATTTTCTTTAGCCTTCCTGGTGATGTCCCTCTCATAATCTCTCTCTCCCTCTCTCCTTTTACTTAGGTAGTCATTTCTTGCTCTTTTGTAGGTTTGCCAGGCATTTATGTTTTTTCTCCTCCTATACCTTTTCCAGCATTTGTCTCTCCACTCCTTAGCTCTTTTACACCCATTATCGAACCATTTCTCTCTGGCATGAATTACACCTACTTTGGTGACAGGTATGCAGCAATCTACTATCTTCCCATATTTCTCACAAAAGATGTCATACATTTCTTGTACAGATTTGTTGTAAAATAAGGTTCTCCAGTCAATAACTGCAAAAAGCTCATTCATTTTGATGTAATCTCCTTTCGGATAGTTCCTCCTCATGTCCTCAGTGCCTCTACTCTCAGGAAGAATGTCTTCAATGATATACTCCATCAACAACACACAGTGGTCACTCTTTCCAATTTTTGGTTCATACTCAATATTTTCAATATCCAACACATTATCTGTGAACACTAGATCAAGTAGTGATGGCTCATCCCCACCCCTGGCCCTTGTTGGTTCCATTACATGTTGGTGTAGGAAATTCCCTTGTACGCAATCTAGGAATCTTGCCCCAAATGAGTCCTCACCACTGTGTGGGTCAAGATTTATCCAATCTATCTCTTTATGATTAAAGTCTCCCATAATCAAAATCCTACATTTTTTCTCCCGTGCCATGTTCACAACTGAGTTATGACTTCAATAGTACCTATATGACTTTCCTCATAAATTTCAAGCCTATTTTGGTTCCTTGGTGGGTTGTATACAACAGTTATTATAATGCTCTCTGACCCAGTATTTATGCGAGCAACAAGAAATTCCCTGAACTCACTTTCTATAGCCAAGTTTATTTCTTCAACTTGAATCCTCTCACTTATGAGCAGTGCTATCCCTCCACCAGTCCTCTCAGATCTTTCGACCCTTAGTATTCTGAAGCCCTTAGGAAAAACTGTGACACTGTTTATGTCCTCACTCAACTTAGTCTCTGTAATTGCTACTATATCCTATCTTTTAATTCTACTGCCTTACCAGCTAATCCATCAGCATTTGTGTATAACAATCTTAATGAGGCCCCATCCCCTGGTCTTCTGTCATTATCTTCTTTATCTCCCCTTTGTCTGGAAGTATTCTGTAACGAAAATTTTTCTTCTGTTCTTCATTTCTTTCATCATTTAACCTTCTTGCCTCTTGCAACAAGTTTTTGATCTTTCCCATCTCTTCCTGTGTTCTGTATCGTCTAATGAACACTTCTTTGCATTCTTGAAGGTCTTTTAGACTTTTTTTTCTCAACAATATTTCCCTACATGTTTCCCCTCTCTCAAAGGTTACTTTTGTTGGTCTCGGCTTTCCTTCCCTCGAATATTTACCTAGTTGGTGTATGTTTACAATATCCTCAGGACCACATACTACTCCAAGCTTTCTTATCAGGTCTACAACCCTAGCTTTATTTTCTTCAAGTCTCCCCTGCCATGTTGGCTCCTGGGATTCACTTATGCCTGAGATTACCACTGTCTTCTCCTTATCAAGTGCCTGTCTGATGAGTGGGTTTGCCCTTTCCATCACAACGTCTTTCATTTTTTCGATTACTGTCTCTTTATAGTCAACTGTTTGTATGTTTTCCAGTGCCACCACCTTTACAGCCTCTTTTACTGCCACATTTCCCTTTAGTGCATCAGCAAAGGACGTTTTCATGGCATCATTTTCCATATTCAGCTCCTGGAACTCTTTTCTGAACTGTTCAATGTTTTCCTTAATCTGAACATTCCAAGCAGCAATCTCGTCTCTCTCAGAAGAGAGCAGTGAACTAACATCTAATTCCTTTAGGTTGTCATTCAGCTGTTTGTTTTTATCTTCTTGTTTAGAAATTCTGGATTCTAGTTGACTCTTTTCCCCTTCCAGCTTCTTTATTCTTTTTTCTAGTTCCTTTCTCTCCTGCCCTTGTGCTTTATTTGCTTCCTCCAAAGATCTTATTTGTTCTCTGAGTGTTTCATTCTCTTTCATTTCTCCATCCATATTCCGAATTTTATCATCAAGGCTTATAACCATTTCCTCTAACTTCTTGATTCTCTGTTTAAGTCCTCTGATGACTACCCCTTCTCCCGACCCATGGGTGGGAGAGGTTTGGGACAGAGATGGCTTCATTTTTATGTTCTCCCTCTCACAGAATATAGAAAGAAGACGAGAAAGAGGAAAAAAAAGAAAAGAGAAAAACTTCTAATTTAGCTTCACACAGAATTTTTATATCTCCATATAAGTGCTATATAGTGTGTGTGTGTGTGTGTGTGTGTGTGTGTGTGTGTGTGTGTGATTACCTAATTGTGATTACCTAATTGTGTTTACGGGAAAGAGCCCAAAGCTCGTATCTTCCCGTCTCCTGATCGGTTCCATTTTTAGACTTAGTGATACTTATCATACCTGTCCTTAAAACTATGGATTGAGGTAGCATTAACTACCTCCTCGCTTAGCCAATTCCAATTATCAACTACTCTTACACTGAAAAAGTATTTCCTTACATCCTGCAAACAAGTTTTCTTCCGAAGCTTCAAACTATGACCTCTAGTTCTAGAGCCAGCCATATCGAAATATCGATCCCTATCCACTCTATCATAACCATGAAGGAATTTAAAGACTGTCACCATATCCCCCCTTACTCTTCTAGCTTCGAGTGATGGCAAGTCTAATTCCCTCAGCCTCTCATCATAACCGAGATTGCGTATTTCTGGCACCAGTTTCGTGGCATGTCTTTGAACTTTTTCAAGCTTAGCTATGTGCTTTTTCAAGTGCGGATTCCAAAAGGGGGCTGCATATTCGAGTTTTGGCCTCACATAGGTTACATAAATATTTCTGAACATTTCCTTGTCCATGTGCCTGAAGGCTACCCTTACATTTGATAAGAATGCATATGCTGCCCTTACTACGCTATTTATATGTATTTCTGGAGACAAATCTGCCAATATGTTTACTCCTAGATCTCTCTCATTTTCTGTCTCCTGAAGTTGTACTCCAGCCACCGAGTAGTCAAGCTTGGGCCTTCTTGCACTTGTACCCATTCTCATTACCTTACATTTTGAGGTATTGAATTTCATTAGCCACTTTTCTGACCACTCATGCAGATTATTTAGATCCTCCTGAAGTTCTCTACCATTGTTCTCGTTTTTTACTTTCTTCACAATCTTTGCATCATCTGCAAACATATTCATGAATGAATTTACACACTCTGGTAGGTCATTTACATATACAAGGAACAAAAGTGGCCCTAAAACTGAACCCTGTGGAACTCCACTACTAACTCTTCTCCATTCAGACACTGAGTGTCTTACTCTAACCCTCTGTTCCCTTCCTTCTAAGTAAGTTTTTATCCATTCCAAGACATTTCCACCTATTCTAGCCATTGATTGCAGCTTCCTAATAAGTCTCCCATGTGGAACAGTGTCAAACACTTTCTGGAAGTCTAGGAATATGCAATCTGCCCAGCCCTCTCTTTCCTGTAAGATTTGGCTTACCTCATCATAAAATTCTAATAAGTTTGTTACTGTTGATCTTCCTTCTCTGAAGCCATGTTGCCTCACTGACAAAAAGTTGAAGGATTCCAAGTGAAGAGAGATATGTTTCCTTAGTAGTTTCTCCATAAGTTTGCAAACTATGCTGGTCAAGGAAACTGGTCTATAGTTCAGAGCCGTATCCCTCCTTCCCTTTTTGAAGATAGGTATCACATTTGCTTGTTTCCAGCATCTTGGAATCTCCCCCGACTCCAATGACTCCTTAAATATGATACTTAGTGCCACTGATATTGTGTTTGCGCATTTTTTAAGCACATGAGGGGATATGTCATCAGGACCTGTAGCTTTATGAACATCTAAATCCATCAGCGCTTTGCATACCTCTGTGGCTGTAAGGTTGATGTTCTCTAATACCGGCCCTTGAGCTTCTATCACTGCAATCTGAGGGGGTGGGGTATTTTCTACTGTAAATACTGACTGAAACTCCTTGTTCAATTTTTTGCAGATCTCTTCGTCCGTCTCAGTGATGCTTCCATCCGCTCTCTTTAGCCTTAAAACCTGTTCTTTTACCTTCAGTTTTCCTCTGATAAAGCAGTGGAAAAGCTTGGGATTTTCTTTAGCCTTCCTGGTGATGTCTCTCTCATAATCTTTCTCTGCCTCTCTCCTTTTACTTAGGTAGTCATTTCTTGCTCTTTTGTAGGTTTGCCAGGCATTTATGTTTTTTCTCCTCCTATACCTTTTCCAGCATTTGTCTCTCCACTCCTTAGCTCTTTTACACCCCTTTTCGAACCATTTCTCTCTGGCATGAATTACACCTACTTTGGTGACAGGTATGCAGCAATCTACTATCTTCCCATATTTCTCACAAAAGATGTCATACATTTCTTGTACAGATTTGTTGTAAAATAAGGTTCTCCAGTCAATAACTGCAAAAAGCTCATTCATTTTGATGTAATCTCCTTTCTGATAGTTCCTCCTCATGTCCTCAGTGCCTCTACTCTCAGGAAGAATGTCTTCAATGATATACTCCATCAACAACACACAGTGGTCACTCTTTCCAATTGGTGGTTCATACTCAATATTTTCAATATCCAACACATTATCTGTGAACACCAGATCAAGTAGTGATGGCTCATCCCCACCCCTGGCTCTTGTTGGTTCCATTACATGTTGGTGTAGGAAATTCCCTTGTACGCAATCTAGGAATCTTGCCCCAAAGGAGTCCTCACCACTGTGTGGGTCAAGATTTATCCAATCTATCTCTTTATGATTAAAGTCTCCCATAATCAAAATCCTACATTTTTTCTCCCGCGCCATGT
>JAXCGZ010002772.1:0-7500 GCA_037179515.1 Halocaridina rubra | reverse complement strand
AGGGTGACCAGAATTGCACAGCATAATCTAAATGGGGCCTAACTAATGCAAGATAGAGCTGCAAAATAACTTTTTCCGTCCTATTGCTGACGCTTCTTGAGATAAATCCTAAAATTCTGTTTGCTTTATTTCTGACTGCTGTGCATTGCTCTCTTGGCTTAAGACTACTACTCACAAGAACTCCCAAATCCCTTTCACCCTGAGAACTCATGATTTCATGGTTATTTAGCTTATAACTAGTATTGTCTTTTATAGTACCCATTTTAACTACTTTACATTTTTCAACATTAAATTCCATTTGCCATTTGTCCGACCATTCAGATAATCTATTTAGATCTTCCTGTAAAGCATGAATGTCTTCTTTTCCATTTATAGTTCTACCTATTTTAGTGTCGTCTGCGAATTTACTTAGGTTACTACTGATATCCGAATCCAGATCATTTAGATATACGATGAATAATAGAGGACCCAGTACCGAGCCTTGTGGTACCCCGCTTGTAACCGAGCCCCACTCATTTAGATTATGCTGTGCAATTCTGGTCACCCTATTATAGAATGGAAATTGAATCCTTGGAGAGAGTGCAGCGAAGAATGACCAAGATGATACACAATATCAGAAATCTACCATATGAGGACAGATTAAAAAAATTTAATCTACATTCTCTAGAGAGGCGAAGAGTTAGGGGGGATATGATTGAAGTGTATAAATGGTTTAAAGGGATTAACAAGGGAGATATTAATAAAGTTTTAAAAATTCATGATCAAACCAGAACTCGTAATAATGGATTTAAGCTTGATAAATTTAGGTTCAGAAGGGAAATTGGTAAAAATTCGTTTGGTAATAGAGTAGCTGATGCATGGAACAAGCTTCCTAGTATGATAGTAAATGCCAATACCTTAGACACCTTCAAATGTAGATTAGATAGACATATGACAGAGGTAGGGTGGGTATGAATAGGTTAGTGCTTATTAGAAAAATCATAAAAAGAAAAATAGAATAAATAAGTAGAGTAGAATAGAATAGGTTAGACATGCTGAAAATACAATTCAAAAATGGAGCTGCCTCGTGTGTGCCAATAGGCATGTTGCAGTGTCCTCTATTCTTATGTTCTTATGTTCTTATTTCTCTCCATTTATGCAAACCCTCTGTTTTCTGTCTTTTAACCATTGTTTGATCCATCTGAGCACAGCTCCTCCTATACCATGAGCTTCCAGCTTTTTAACTAATCTTTTGTGAGGAACTCTATCAAAAGCTTTGCTAAAATCTAGATATATTGTATCATATTCTTTGCCACAATCTACTGCCTCGTAAACTTCTGAATAAAAAGACAGTAAGTTTGTAAGGCACGAAAAACCCTCAAGAAACCCGTGTTGTGAAAGTTTTATCAGTCTGTGTAATTCTAGATGTGCCCTTATTTTATTTGCAATTATGGATTCTAGAATCTTACCCACTGTTGACGTTAAACTTACCGGCCTATAATTATTTTTTTTAACACGTTCTCCTTTTTTAAATATTGGTACCACATCTGCCAATTTCCACTCCATGGGTACCGATCCTAATTTTATTGAATTATTAAATAATGCAGTTAGAGGACAACTAAGCTCTTCCTTGCATTCCTTTAATATTCTAGCATATATTCCATCAGGTCCCGGAGATTTATGAGCCTTTAATTTATCTATTTCTTTTATTACCTCCTCTCTCGTAATATTTATTGAACTAAGTATATTATCGGGACTGTCTCTGTAAATGGATTCTACTTCCGGAATATTTTCCAAGTTTTCATTTGTAAATACAGATAAGAAATAATCATTTAAACATGTACACATCACTTTATCGTCATCTGTGATATGGCCATTGGCTACTTCAATTGGTCCGACTTTTTCCTTAAATTTTGTTTGATAATGTTGATAAAACCCTTTAGGATTTTCTTTAGCTTCTCCTGCTATTCTAACTTCGTATTTTCCTTTCGACTCTCTAACTATCTTTTTAACTTCCCTGTTTAACTGTATATATTGCTGCCTCACCTGCTCTTCACCTCTTTTTAGTTTCCTGTATATTCCTCTTTTAATACCTATCAGATTCTTTATTCTATTGTTCATCCATTTAGGGTCATTTTTTCTTGATCTGCAAAGTTTCATGGGAATATAGTCTCTCTGACTATTCTTAAGAGTCATGACAAAATTGTTATATTCCTCATCCAAATTTATATTAACTGACGGACTGCTGTTCTTTCCTGTGAGAGAATTTAATGTATTGATCTTATCTTGTGATAATCCTTGGCATGTGGTACCCAAATTTCGGGGTAATCCGCTACCTGCGACCTGACCTGCTGGATTAACTACCCACATCTGTACCCCAGAAATCCCTTCCCATACCTCATTAGATCATTTAGTTTTTAAGCCCTCAAAATCTCCTGCTCTAAAGTTTGGAACAATATTCTTATTTTCCTTTATAGTTTCCTTGAAAATTATGTTAAATCTAATGGAATCATGGTCACTGTTGCCCAATTTTTCACCAACTTCTAAATTTGTAACCATATTCTCTCTATTACTAAGAACTAAATCTAGTGTATTCACCCCCCGTGTTGCTTCATGTACATGCTGAAAAAGGAAATTGTCTTCTACTACTTCCAAAAACTCCTTAGAGCTACTATCACCTGTTATGGTTTCCCAGTTAATATGTCTAAAATTAAAATCGCCTACAATGCAAACTCTATTTGACCTGCTCACTTTAGAAATTTCATCGTATATAACTTGCGACTCTATATTATCTAGATCAGGTGGTCTGTAGACTACTCCTACAACTAGACTTTCTATATTATTTTTAATTTCAACCCATAAGGTTTCTGAATTTAGATTTGTCTTAATTCCAGACTTAATGCAGCTTTTGAGGCTAACTTTAATATACATAATTACCCCTCCCCCTCTTTTATCTGCACTACGATCAGCATTATAAAGTTTATATCCTGAAATTATGTCCTCAGCTTTAAGGTGTTTGCTTTCTAAATTAATCCAACTTTCACTAATGCATATTATATCCGGTCTCTCACTACATACTATGGCTCTCAGTTCTTCTATCTTGTTACCTAAACTACGGCTATTTGCATAATATACTTTTAAACTTTCTCTAACTTCACCCTTCTTGTGGCTATTCTTTTTGTTAATATTTGTTCTATGTAACAAATGGTTCTTATCCTTAGACTCCCAGTTATTTGACCCACTATTTACTGAACCCATACTGACTAATTGCTCTGCACAAGTATTAATCATTTCATTATTTGTGTCTAACAAAACCCCCCTACCTCTCTGTCTATCATACCAGCCAATACCGAGACACCTGAATTAGAAAGATGCACTCCATCCCTTGCATACATATGCTTACGATTAGTGAAGTGATCCCACCCGTCTATAAAACCTATATTATTCTCCCGACAGAAGACTTTCATCCTAGCATTTACTTTTCACCCTAGCATATATATGTATATATATATATATATATATATATATATATATATATATATATATATATATATATATATATATATATATATATATATATATATATATATATATATATATATATATATATATATATATATATATATATATATATATATATATATATATATATATATATATATATATATATATATATATATATATATATATATATATATATATATATATATATATATATATATATATATATATATATATATATATATATATATATATATATATATATATATATATATATATATATATATATATATATATATATATATATATATATATATATATATATATATATATATATATATATATATATATATATATATATATATATATATATATATATATATATATATATATATATATATATATATATATATATATATATATATATATATATATATATATATATATATATATATATATATATATATATATATATATATATATATATATATATATATATATATATATATATATATATATATATATATATATATATATATATATATATATATATATATATATATATATATATATATATATATATATATATATATATATATATATATATATATATATATATATATATATATATATATATATATATATATATATATATATATATATATATATATATATATATATATATATATATATATATATATATATATATATATATATATATATATATATATATATATATATATATATATATATATATATATATATATATATATATATATATATATATATATATATATATATATATATATATATATATATATATATATATATATATATATATATATATATATATATATATATATATATATATATATATATATATATATATATATATATATATATATATATATATATATATATATATATATATATATATATATATATATATATATATATATATATATATATATATATATATATATATATATATATATATATATATATATATATATATATATATATATATATATATATATATATATATATATATATATATATATATATATATATATATATATATATATATATATATATATATATATATATATATATATATATATATATATATATATATATATATATATATATATATATATATATATATATATATATATATATATATATATATATATATATATATATATATATATATATATATATATATATATATATATATATATATATATATATATATATATATATATATATATATATATATATATATATATATATATATATATATATATATATATATATATATATATATATATATATATATATATATATATATATATATATATATATATATATATATATATATATATATATATATATATATATATATATATATATATATATATATATATATATATATATATATATATATATATATATATATATATATATATATATATATATATATATATATATATATATATATATATATATATATATATATATATATATATATATATATATATATATATATATATATATATATATATATATATATATATATATATATATATATATATATATATATATATATATATATATATATATATATATATATATATATATATATATATATATATATATATATATATATATATATATATATATATATATATATATATATATATATATATATATATATATATATATATATATATATATATATATATATATATATATATATATATATATATATATATATATATATATATATATATATATATATATATATATATATATATATATATATATATATATATATATATATATATATATATATATATATATATATATATATATATATATATATATATATATATATATATATATATATATATATATATATATATATATATATATATATATATATATATATATATATATATATATATATATATATATATATATATATATATATATATATATATATATATATATATATATATATATATATATATATATATATATATATATATATATATATATATATATATATATATATATATATATATATATATATATATATATATATATATATATATATATATATATATATATATATATATATATATATATATATATATATATATATATATATATATATATATATATATATATATATATATATATATATATATATATATATATATATATATATATATATATATATATATATATATATATATATATATATATATATATATTTATATATATATATATATATATATATATATATATATATATATATATATATATATATATATATATATATATATATATATATATATATATATATATATATATATATATATATATATATATATATATATATATATATATATATATATATATATATATATATATATATATATATATATATATATATATATATATATATATATATATATATATATATATATATATATATATATATATATATATATATATATATATATATATATATATATATATATATATATATATATATATATATATATATATATATATATATATATATATATATATATATATATATATATATATATATATATATATATATATATATATATAAATATATATATATATATATATATATATATATATATATATATATATATATATATATATATATATATATATATATATATATATATATATATATATATATATATATATATATATATATATATATATATATATATATATATATATATATATATATATATATATATATATATATATATATATATATATATATATATATATATATATATATATATATATATATATATATATATATATATATATATATATATATATATATATATATATATATATATATATATATATATATATATATATATATATATATATATATATATATATATATGTATATATTTATATATATATATATATATATATATATATATATATATATATATATATATATATATATATATATATATATATATATATATATATATATATATATATATATATATATATATATATATATATATATATATATATATATATATATATATATATATATATATATATATATATATATATATATATATATATATATATATATATATATATATATATATATATATATATATATATATATATATATATATATATATATATATATATATATATATATATATATATATATATATATATATATATATATATATATATATATATATATATATATATATATATATATATATATATATATATATATATATATATATATATATATATATATATATATATATATATATATATATATATATATATATATATATATATATATATATATATATATATATATATATATATATATATATATATATATATATATATATATATATATATATATATATATATATATATATATATATATATATATATATATATATATATATATATATATATATATATATATATATATATATATATATATATATATATATATATATATATATATATATATATATATATATATATATATATATATATATATATATATATATATATATATATATATATATATATATATATATATATATATATATATATATATATATATATATATATATATATATATATATATATATATATATATATATATATATATATATATATATATATATATATATATATATATATATATATATATATATATATATATATATATATATATATATATATATATATATATATATATATATATATATATATATATATATATATATATATATATATATATATATATATATATATATATATATATATATATATATATATATATATATATATATATATATATATATATATATATATATATATATATATATATATATATATATATATATATATATATATATATATATATATATATATATATATATATATATATATATATATATATATATA
>JAXCGZ010002771.1:35000-36326 GCA_037179515.1 Halocaridina rubra | reverse complement strand
GTATGAATAGGTTAGTGCTTATTAGAAAAATCATAAAAAGAAAAATAGAATAAATAAGTAGAGTAGAATAGAATAGGTTAGACATGCTGAAAATACAATTCAAAAATAGAGCTGCCTCGTGTGTGCCAGTAGGCATGTTGCAGTGTCCTCTATTCTTATGTTCTTATGTTCTTATTATTATTATTATTATTATTATTATGATTATTATTATTTTCATTATTTATTATTATTATTATTATTATCATTATTATTATTATTATTATTATTATTATTATTATTATTATTATTATTATTATTATTATTATCATTATTATTATTATTATTGATATTATTATTATTATTATTATTATTATTATTATTATTATTATTATTATTATTATTATTATTTCTATTATTATTATTATTATTATTATTATTATTATTATTATTATTATTATTATTATTATTATTATTATTATTATTATTATTTTAACATTTTTATTTTAAAGATTATTATTATTGTTATTATTATTATTATTATTATTTTTTTTTTTTTTTAAATATTATTATTTCTATTATTATTAATATTATTATTATTAACCCAACCACTGAGGGGGGCAAGGCAGCCTCAACTTGGGGCCGGTCCCAAGCCCTGGTAGATGGGGAGGGTTGGCGGCAGGAAGGGCATCCGGCCATAAAAATTCTGCCAAAACCAAAATATGGCCAGTACAGATAACGTGAGCAATCACTATAATAGGGCGATCCCCTTAGGCGACGCGTTGGGGCTTCGCCTGACTCTTTCGGAAAGACAGCAAGGGTTACCCGGTAATGAGCAGGCTGGGTTAAAGAAGCAAGCTTGAGGGAGAGTGTCAGAGGTGGTGCTGCCGGTGGGCACTCTTAATGTGGGAAGGGGCGAGATTGGTGGACCTGATGGAGAGGAGGAGAATTGGAGTGCTGTGTGTGCAGGAGACCAGGTGGAAAGGAAATAAGGCTAGGGAACTGGGTGAGGGTTGCAAAAAGTTCTATAGTGGAGCAAATGAGGAAGAGAGGAATGGTGTAGGGATAATACTATCCAAAGACCTGAAGGAAATCTTACTTGGTGTGAATAGAAAGAGTGACAGAATTATGAGCTTAAAGCTGAGACTGGGAGAAACGGTAGTCAATGTGGTATGTGCCTATGCCCCACAAACTAGTTGTACAGCAGAGTTGAAGGATGCATTTTGGGAGGAGATGGACCAGGATCTTAGAACAATTCCTATAAAGGAGAGGGTAATTTTGGGAGGAGATCTAAATGGCCAATTGGGAATTGGGAGGGCTGGGATAGGTAGAATCCATGGGGGCTGGGGG
>JAXCGZ010002771.1:20000-25000 GCA_037179515.1 Halocaridina rubra | reverse complement strand
CAAAACAGTCCAGCGACACAGTTGAACAACAAATTGCATATATTGCAAAACAAGGTACTTGCAACTCAAAGAACTGAAAATAAAAACTCAATTTTCATTATCCTAATATCAAATAAGAGAACTGTTGCAGCAATGATGTGATGATCTTAAACATTATTAGATTATTTCATAAATGAATTTCTTATCTAGTGAAATATGCTTAGAATTTATCTAATGAGAGTTGCATATTACCTCGCTTATTACAAATTCTACATTCTAGTCTCAACCACATATTTATTGAGATTTACAGTACAGTATTACTATTTTTCTATTACAGTGCTTCCAATTTAGATGTTGGCCATTTTATATAACTATTCAACCTCCTTATAGGTGGACAAAGATAACCTAGAGCTGAGGAATTAAAGCTGGATGCCTTTCCTAACGCCTTTTGGTGGATTCAGTCGCGGGTCTTCGTAAGTCGAGTGCTCTAACCACTGAGAACAACTAAAAAGTGGGATAATCAAGAGGAAGTAAAATAAAAATAGTTTCTAACTTTTGCGTTTTAGGTAACACTATTTTAATTATTGTTGCATTCTGGATCCAAACTAATTTTACTTCTTGGTCACAGGTGCTATACTATTCTCTATGCCTCTAAGTCTAAAATCACCAATACTCCTATCAATAACAAGCAGGAAGTAACAAGAAATTATGCAGTAATGGACAAATTATGCAAAACATATCAGTGCAATTATGGATTCTAGAATTTTACCCACTGTTGACGTTAAACTTACAGGCCTATAATTATTCTTTTTAACTCGTTCTCCTTTTATAAATATTGGTACCACATCTGCCAATTTCCACTCCATGGGTACCGATCCTAATTTTATTGAATTATTAAATAATGCAGTTAGTGGACAACTAAGCTCTTCCTTGCATTCCTTTAATACTCTAGCATATATTTCATCAGGTCCTGAAGATTTATGAGCCTTTAATTCATCTATTTCTTTTATTACCTCCTCTCTCGTAATATTTATTGAAGTAAGTATGTTATCGGGACTGTCTCTGTAAATGGATTCTACCTCCGGAATATTTTCCAAGTTTTCATTGGTAAATACAGATAAGAAATAATCATTTAAACATATACACATCACTTTATCATCATCTGTGATATGGCCATTGGCTACTTCAATTGGTCCGACTTTTTCCTTAAATTTTGTTTGATAATGTTGATAAAACCCTTTAGGATTTTCTTTAGCTTCTCCTGCTATTCTAACTTCGTATTTTCTTTTCGACTCTCTAATTATCTTTTTAACTTCCCTGTTTAACTGTATATATTGCTGCCTCACATGTTCTTCACCTCTTTTTATTTTCCGGTATATTCCTCTTTTAATACCTATAATGTTTCTTTATTCTATTGTTCATCCATTAAGGGTCATTTTTTCTTGATATGAACTGTTTCATGGGAATATAGTCTTTCTGACTATTCTTAAGAGTCATGACAAAATTGTTATATTCCTCATCCAAATATATATTAACTGATGGACTGCTGTTTTTTTCCTGTGAGAGAATTTACTGTATTGATTTTATCTTGTGATAAACCTTGGCCTGTGGTACTCAATTCTCGGGGTAATCTGCTACCTGAGACCTGACCAGCTGGATTAACTACCCACATCTGTACCCCCCAGAAATCTCTTCCCATATCTCATTAGATAATTTAGTTTTTAAGCCCTCAAAATCTCCTTCTCTAAAGTTTGGAACAATATTCTTATTTTCCTTTATAGTTTCCTTGAAAAGTATGTTAAATCTAATGGAATCATGGTCACTGTTGCCCAATGGTTCACCAACTTCTAAATTTGTAACCATATTCTCTCTATTGCTAAGAACTAAATCCAGTATATTCACCCCCCGTGTTGCTTTAAGTACATGCTGAGAAAGGAAATTGTCTTCTACTACTTCCAAAAACTCCTTAGAGCTACTATCACCTGTTATGGTTTCCCAGTTAATATTTCTAAAATTAAAATCGCCTACAATGCAAACTCTATTTGACCTGGTCACTTTAGAAATTTCATCGTATATAATTTGCGACTTTATATTATCTAGATCAGGTGGTCAGTAGACTAGTCCTACAACTAGACTTTCTATATTATTTTTAATTTCAACCCATAAGGTTTTTGAATTTAGATTTGTCTTAATTCCAGACTTATTGCAGCTTCTGAGGCTATCTTTAATATACATAATTACCCCACCCCCTCTTCTATCTGCACTGCGATCCGCATTATAAAGTTTATATCCTGTAATTATGTACTCAGCTTTAAGGTGTTTGCTCTCTAAATTAATCCAACTTTCACTAATGCATATTATATCCGGTCTCTCACTACATACTATGGCTCTCAGTTCTTCTATCTTGTTACCTAAACTACGGCTATTTGCATAATATACCTTTCAACTTTCGCTAGGTTTACCCTTCTTGTGGGTGTTCTTTTTGTTAATATTTGTTCTATGTAACAAATGGTTATTATCATTAAACTCCCAGTTATTTGCCCCACTATTTACTGAACACTTACTGACTAATTTCTCTGCACAAGTATTATTTATTTCATTATTTGTATCTAACAAAACCTCCTTACCGCTCTGTCTATCATACCAGCCAATACCGAGACACCTGAATTAGAAAGATGAACTCCATCCCTTGCATACATATGCTTACGACTAGTGAAGTGATCCCACCCGTCTATAAAACCTATATTATTCTCCCGACAGAAGACTTCCATCCTAGCAGTAATTTCTATAGCTCGAAACCACCACTCTGAACTTTGGCTAAGCCTAGGCAGAATACCACACATCACCGGAACTGCACCCCTTTTCCTGATCTTATCCAGGGCTTGTCTATACAACCTAATCAGCTTCTCACTTCTACCATCCTGCATGTCATTTCCACCAGCTATCAAACAAACAACATCTTTATCCTCAATCCAGCTATTTATCGACTCACCCACCTTCTTCATACCTGCTCCCGGGAAAAATATTTTCCTCTAACTCTATGCCTGAGTTTCCTGTCTACATATCTGCACAGTGAATCCCCTACAATTACAAGAGAATGGGACTTATCCGGAGGATGGGTTTCTCCGACCTTGGGAGACTTACCTAGGCTCTTGACCTGAGAGATTTTCCCACCTCCATTTCTATGGTCGCTAGTACACCTATCTGGCTTTATGGGTCCTGAAAATTTACTTCCGCCACTGCCACATTCATCTCTAAGTGAACTAAAAGAAGCTAGCTCTTACTACAGTGACAGGCAGTATATTATACACCTCTTATCATCCCTTCACGTCTGACAAGGTACAACATTACCCATTTGTTTATCTTTGTTATTTGTTCTCTTTGTGCCCATGCCCGATGAGCGGCAATTTTCTTTGCCTGTCATGGTGTTAAAGAAAAAAAGTGTTATTCCATAACCTTATCATAAAAACAAATATTTATGTATTAAAGGAAATGACACAAAAGTTAACGAAAAGAAGTTAAAATGTTAATTAAAGAACAATTGTTATAATGATAGGGCCAGTAATTACATTTCTGGCTTGAGACACGCAGTAAGTGGAGCTTTAAAATAAAAGACTAATGGCAGACAAGCAAAGGAACCTCCAGGTTAAGCTGTGTACCATAAATCTGATTATCAATTTCAATACCCTCTTATATATCTCTACTATATTGCATTATTCCCTACGTATTATGCAAACGAATTTCCAAACACAGCGCCATATCACGCTGAAATCGGCAAGCGGCCAAAAGGGAATGCAGGAGAGGTTAGAGGGCTTAAGCATACCCAGCCCATTTCATGAGCTGTTCAGTGGAGAGTTCTTCAAACAGGATGAGATTACCAGCCCTCTGCTTTTAAGTCACAGATAGTATGAAGAGGTGTTGAAACTCCCCAAAAACAAGGGTCTCTTTAGTCGTAATCAACACCGTACAAATTTACGGAAGTATTGGAAATAAAAATACTATAAAATGTTATAGAATCGGTAGGAAGGATAGACTACTGCGACGCAAACATATGTGACTGTATACATTTTAGCCAGGATATAAAGTGTTCAGAACCAGCTAATTAGCCTATATACATCAATTTACCAAGAGTATTACCAAAGAAAAATCCAAAAGGTTTAATTTATTGTTGTCCTTGCTTTTTTGTGACGAAAAACTATGTGCAACTGACAAATTTTTAGTAGTTGTATACTAATCATACAGAAAGGTTTCAATAGCAGATATTAAGATTAGACAGATAAAAAGGATTTAAGAGCATACCCCTTTCTCAAAATTAGCTGTTATAGTTCATACTGAAGTTCATCTTTCATGTGACTTCAAAAGCATGAGTCTATGAGAAATACGGTGACATATATATATTCCACAAATAGAACAAGTTTTAAAAAAGAATTAAAACATGACTGAGACTCACATATTCAAAAACTTATTTTCCTCCTTAAGGCCTTCAATCTTGCGGTTCCAAGTCACTCGCATCTGAGAAATCTTCGCTTGCTCTGACATGAAAACTTCCTGCAGCTGCTGAATTTTCATCTTGTGGTCCTCAGACTTTTCTATCAACGTTCTCCTAGATGCTTCATGCTGTGAGATGCCAGTTTTCAGTTCCCTAGAATTGAAGAGAAAAAATATGGTGCTAGTGTGCTGTGCGGGCTACAAGGACATATACACTATAGCTCACGTGCTATGGACAATAATAATTAATCAAATATTGTTTATATTGTTACTTAAGAATCATCACACAATACTGGTTGGGTTAGGTCAGCTTAGTTAGGCTTACTTAGGTTACAACAGACTACAAATAATGAAGTAGACTGCACGTTAAAGTGGCAGCAAAAAATCTTATTCTAAACATCTAAGATGAATCAATCTGCTAACTATTAAGCTTAAGCAATATTTCTTTTAATGCTACAAGCGTTTTAAATCTGGTGGTGGAGAAGAAATAATTTCATTCCCATCTTCCATGTTGCAAGAGCTGATTAAAAGGG
>JAXCGZ010002771.1:7500-10000 GCA_037179515.1 Halocaridina rubra | reverse complement strand
TGCCACTATGTTCATATTACAGATTCCCCAACCTCACTCGTTGCTTCATTTTAGCATTTAATTCAATTCCCAATCTCATTCGGGCATGAAATATCAAATAAGCACATTACATATGTGAAAACATGAATAATTCTTTTACCCTGACCGGGACTCGAACCTAGGACTTATGATTACAAAGTCAAGGCGCTACCACTACACCACAGAAGGTTAAAAGGAATCCAACCTTATAGCTTATATCTGCTATACTTAGGAATGAACGCATTCTAACTGAATGCTACTATGTTCATATTACAGATTCCCCAACCTCACTCGTGGCTTCATTTTAGCATTTAATTCAATTCCCAATCTCATTCGGGCATGAAATATCAAATAAGCACATTACATATGTGAAAACATGAATAATTCTTTTACAATGACCGGGACTCGAACCTAGGACTTATGATTACAAAGTCAAGGCGCTACCACTACACCACAGAAGGTTAAAAGGAATCCAACCTTATAGCTTATATCTGCTATACTTAGGAATGAACGCATTCTAACTGAATGCTACTATGTTCATATTACAGATTCCCCAACCTCACTCGTGGCTTCATTTTAGCATTTAATTCAATTCCCAATCTCATTCGGGCATGAAATATCAAATAAGCACATTACATATGTGAAAACATGAATAATTCTTTTACCCCGACCAGGACTCGAACCTAGGACTTATGATTACTAAGTCAAGGCGCTACCACTACACCACAGAAGGTTAAAAGGAATATAACCTTATAGCTTATATCTGCTATACTTAGGAATGAACGCATTCTAATTGAATGCCACTATGTTCATATTACAGATTCCCTAACCTCACTCGTGGCTTCATTTTAGCATTTAATTCAATTCCCAATCTCATTCGGGCATGAAATATCAAATAAGCACATTACATATGTGAAAACATGAATAATTCTTTTACCCCGACCGGGACTCGAACCTAGGACTTATGATTACTAAGTCAAGGCGCTACCACTACACCACAGAAGGTTAAAAGAAATCCAACCTTATAGCTTATATCTGCTATACTTAGGAATGAACGCATTCTAACTGAATGCCACTATGTTCATATTACAGATTCCCCAACCTCACTCGTGGCTTCATTTTAGCATTTAATTCAATTCCCAATCTCATTCGGGCATGAAATATCAACTAAACACATTACATATGTGAAAACATGAATAATTCTTTTACTCCGACCGGGACTCGAACCTAGGACTTATGATTACTAAGTCAAGGCGCTACCACTACACCACAGAAGGTTAATAGGAATCCAACCTTATAGCTTATATCTGTAATACTTAGGAATGAACGCATTCTAACTGAATGCCACTATGTTCATATTACAGATTCCCCAACCTCACTCGTGGCTTCATTTTAGCATTTAATTCAATTCCCAATCTCATTCGGGCATGAAATATCAACTAAGCACATTACATATGTGAAAACATGAATAATTCTTTTACTCCGACCGGGACTCGAACCTAGGACTTATGATTACTAAGTCAAGGCGCTACCACTACACCACAGAAGGTTAAAAGGAATCCAACCTTATAGCTTATATCTGCTATACTTAGGAATGAACGCATTCTAACTGAATGCCACTATGTTCATATTACAGATTCCCCAACCTCACTCCTGGCTTCATTTTAGCATTTAATTCAATTCGCAATCTCATTCGGGCAATGAAATAATCAATTAAGCACATTACATATGTGAAAACATGAATCATTTTTTACCCCGACCGGGACTCGAACCTAGGACTTATGATTACTAAGTCAAGGCGCTACCACTACACCACAGAAGTTTAAAAGGAATCCAACCTTATACCGTATATCTGCTATACTTAGGAATGAACGCATTCTAACTGAATGCCACTATGTTCATATTACAGACTCCCAAACCTCACTCGTGGCTTCATATTAGCATTTAATTCAATTCCCAATCTCATTCGGGCCATGAAATAACCAGATAAGCACATTACATATGTGAAAACATGAATCATTTTTTACCCCGACCGAGACTCGAACCTAGGACTTATGATTACTATGTCAAGGCGCTACCACTACACCACAAAAGGAATCCAACCTTATAGCTTATATCTGCTATACTTAGGAATGAACGCATTCTAACTGAACGCCACTATGTTCATATTACAGATTTCCCAACCTCGCTCGTGGCTTCATTTTAGCATTTACTTCAATTCCCAATCTTATTGGTTCGAGTCCCGGTCGGGGTAAAAAATGATTCATGTTTTCACATATGTAATGTGCTTATCTGGTTATTTCATGGCCCGAATGAGATTGGGAATTGAATTAAATGCTAAAATGAAGCCACGAGTGAGGTTGGGGAAAATGTAATATGAACATAGTGGCATTCAGTTAGAATGCGTTCATTCCTAAGTATAGCAGATATAAGCTATAAGGTTGGATTCCTTTTAACCTTCTGTGGTGTAGTGGTAGCGCCT
>JAXCGZ010002771.1:0-2500 GCA_037179515.1 Halocaridina rubra | reverse complement strand
TCGGGCATGAAATATCAAATAAGCATATTACATATGTGAAAACATGAATAATTCTTTTACCCCGACCAGGACTCGAACCTAGGACTTATGATTACTAAGTCAAGGCGCTACCACTACACCACAGAAGGTTAAAAAGAATCCAACCTTATAGCTTATATCTGCTGTACTTAGGAATGAACGCATTCTAACTGAATGCCACTATGTTCATATTACAGATTCCCCAACCTCACTCGTGGCTTCATTTTAGCATTTAATTCAATTCCCAATCTCATTCGGGCATGAAATATCAAATAAGCACATTACATATGTGAAAACATGAATAATTCTTTTACCCCGACCGGGACTCGAACCTAGGACCTATGATTACAAAGTCAAGGCGCTACCACTACACCACAGAAGGTTAAAAGGAATCCAACCTTATAGCTTATATCTGCTATACTTAGGAATGAACGCATTCTAACTGGATGCCACTATGTTCATATTACATATTCCCCAACCTCACTCGTGGCTTCATTTTAGCATTTAATTCAATTCCCAATCTCATTCGGGCATGAAATATCAAATAAGCACATTACATATGTGAAAACATGAATGATTCTTTTACCCCGACCGGGACTCGAACCTAGGACTTATGATTACTAAGTCAAGGCGCTACCACTACACCACAGAAGGTTAAAAGGAATATAACCTTATAGCTTATATCTGCTATACTTAGGAATGAACGCATTCTAACTGAATGCCACTATGTTCATATTACATATTCCCTAACCTCACTCGTGGCTTCATTTTAGCATTTAATTCAATTCCCAATCTCATTCGGACATGAAATATCAAATAAGCACATTACATATGTGAAAACATGAATAATTCTTTTACCCCGACCGGGACTCGAACCTAGGACTTATGATTACTAAGTCAAGGCGCTGCCACTACACCACAGAAGGTTAAAAGGAATCCAACCTTATAGCTTATATCTGCTATACTTAGGAATGAACGCATTCTAACTGAATGCCACTATGTTCATATTACAGATTCCCTAACCTCACTCGTGGCTTCATTTTAGCATTTAATTCAATTCCCAATCTCATTCGGGCATGAAATATCAAATAAGCACATTACATATGTGAAAACATGAATAATTCTTTTACCCCGACCGGGACTCGAACCTAGGACTTATGATTACTAAGTCAAGGCGCTACCACTACACCACAGAAGGTTAAAAGGAATCCAACCTTATAGCTTATATCTGCTATAATTAGGAATGAACGCATTCTAACTGAATGCCACTATGTTCATATTACAGATTCCCCAACCTCACTCGTGGCTTCATTTTAGCATTTAATTCAATTCCCAATCTCATTCGGGCATGAAATATCAAATAAGCACATTACATATGTGAAAACATCAATAATTCTTTTACCCCAACCGGGACTCGAACCTAGGACTTATGATTACTAAGTCAAGGCGCTACCACTACACCACAGAAGGTTAAAAGGAATCCAACCATATAGCTTATATCTGCTATACTTAAGAATGAACACATTCTAACTGAATGCCACTATGTTCATATTACAGATTCCCCAACCTCACTCGTGGCTTCATTTTAGCATTTAATTCAATTCCCATTCTCATTCGGGCATGAAATATCAAATAAGCACTTTACATATGTGAAAACATGAATAATTCTTTTACCCTGACCGGGACTCGAACCTAGAACCTATGATTACAAAGTCAAGGCGCTACCACTACACCACAGAAGGCTAAAAGGAATCCAACCTTATAGCTTATATCTGCTATACTTAGGAATGAACGCATTCTAACTGAATGCCACTATGTTCATATTACAGATTCCCCAACCTCACTCGTGGCTTCATTTTAGCATTTAATTCAATTCCCAATCTCATTCGGGCATGAAATATCAAATAAGCATATTACATATGTGAAAACATGAATAATTCTTTTACCCCGACCGGGACTCGAACCTAGGACTTATGATTACTAAGTCAAGGCGCTACCACTACACCACAGAAGGTTAAAAAGAATCCAACCTTATAGCTTATATCTGCTGTACTTAGGAATGAACGCATTCTAACTGAATGCCACTATGTTCATATTACAGATTCCCCAACCTCACTCGTGGCTTCATTTTAGCATTTAATTCAATTCCCAATCTCATTCGGGCATGAAATATCAAATAAGCACATTACATATGTGAAAACATGAATAATTCTTTTACCCCGACCGGGACTCGAACCTAGGACCTATGATTACAAAGTCAAGGCGCTACCACTACACCACAGAAGGTTAAAAGGAATCCAACCTTATAGCTTATATCTGCTATACTTAGGAATGAACGCATTCTAACTGAATGCCACTATGTTCATATTACAGATTCCCCAACCTCACTCGTGGCTTCATTTTGGCATTTAATTCAATTCCCAATCTCATTCGGGCATGAAATATCAAATAAGCACATTACATATGTGAAAACATGAATAAT
>JAXCGZ010002770.1:15000-30000 GCA_037179515.1 Halocaridina rubra | reverse complement strand
GTTCATAAGGTTCTTCACTCATTAAAAATGAACAAGGCATCTGGTCCCGATGGTATCCCTGCAAGGTTCCTTAAGGAGTTTGCAGATGGACTGGCTCACGTGCTTTGCCGTCTTTTTCGCCTCATTCTGTAAACCAGTATCAATCCTTTATCTTAGAAGCATGCTCTAGTTCAACCTATTCCTAAGAAGGGTGACCGCTCTATTCCTTCTAACTACCGACCTATTACCCTAACCTCCTCTATTGCTAAATTTTTCGAGACTTTGCTCAATGCTCACTTCTTGAAATGTCTTGAATCCAACTCACTTATCACTGATCACCACTACGGCTTACGCAAGGCAAGATCCACTGGTGATCTCCTATCCTATCTTACTCATGTATGGTCATCTTCTCTGAGGAACTATGGGGAATCATTTTTCGTCGCCCTTGATATCTCTAAGGCTTTTGACAGAGTCTGGCACAAAGCTCTGTTGACCAAACTCCCTGCCTATGGCTTTACCCCTTCATTCTGTTCTCTGATTTCCAGTTTTCTTACTGACTGCTCTAAATCTGTAGTTGTTGATGGCGTGACATCTAGCCCTTTCTCTGTTATCAGTGGTGTTCCACAGGGCTCTGTTCTTTCACCTAACTCTCTCTCTCTTCCTTCTCTTCATCAATGATCTTCTACAATCCCCATCTTCCTCTCTTCTTCATGCCTTTGCTGATGATTCTACCATTCACTTTTCCTCTGCCTTTTCTTCACAACCTTCATCTGTTACTCATAATCAATCATGTATCACTTTTTCTTCTACTCTTAACTCCGATTTGTAGAGAGTATATGAATGGGGCACTCAAAATTTAGTCTAAATTCAGTGCCTCCAAGACACAGTTTCTGGCTATCTCTTTATCTTCTCCTCCTGATAACCCTATTGTCTTCGAAACAAACGAAATTTACCCTCTTAACTCTATCAACATATTAGGAATCCATATAGCCTCTAACTTGTCTTGGAGGAATCACATAATCCAGATTTCTAGATCTTCATCCAAAAAATTGGGGGATTTGTTTCATTTTCGTCATTTCTTTTCCTCTTTGCAGTTACTTAAAATTTACAAAGGTCTTATATGCCCCTGCTTAGAATACTGCTCACACATCTGGGGTGCTTCTTCCTTTACTTATCTTCTTGATAGGGTTGAATCTAAGGCAGTCAGACTCATTAATGATTCTTCTCTTACTTCTAACCTAGATTCTCTCTCTCTTTGCCATAAGGTATCTTTCCTTTCGCTTTTCTATCGCTACTACTTCCATCGCTGCTCTGATGAGTTGGCGAGTTGCATCTCTCCTCCACTGCCGAGGCAGCGTAACACTCGCCAAGCAGCCTCATCTCATTGGTACTGTGTGGAGAATTGTAGCTCGCAGATTGGTCGGTGCAGCGACTGCTTTTTCCCATCTTCCTCCAGACTCTAGAACTCTCCTCCTCATTCTGTCTTTCCTAATTCATATGACCTCTCATCCTTCAAAAAACAGAGCTATCGTCATCTCAGGGACTAGTCCTCCATATACCTGGGTCCTCTGTACTTTGAGTGTTTTTGCTGTCTGTCGTTTTCCTTTGTGTGACATTACCTCATCTCTGCCTTGCCCTTAACCTTTTTCTTTTCCTTCGTCTTGGTGTTTTCTCCTGAACGGGCCTATATTGATGAGGGCAGTTTTTTCCTGTCCCGGTGTAGCGCTTTAAAAAAAAAAAAAAACTGACTCCCACGCTTTGTCGTCTTTTTCGCCTCATTCTGTCTCATTCTATCCTTCATCTTGGAAACATGCTCTAGTTCAACCTGTTCCTAAGAAGGGTGACTGCTCTATTCCTTCAAACTACCGACTTATTGCCCTAACCTCCTCCTTTGGTAAAGTTTTCGAAACTTTGCTCAGTGCTCACTTCTTGAAACGCCTTAAATTTAACTCACTTATCTCCGATCACCAGTACGGCTTCCGCAAGGCAAAATCCACTGGTGATCTCCTTTCCTATCTTACTCATGTATGGTCGTCTTCTCTGAGGAACTGTTGGGAATCCTTTGTCGTCGTGCTTGATATCTCTAAGGTTTTTGAAAGAGTCTGGCACAAGGTTCTTTTGACCAAATTCAGGCCTATGGCTTTACCCCTTCTCCCTATTCTCTGATTTCCAATTTTCTTACTGACCATTTTATATATGTAGTTGTTGATGGTGCGACACCTAGCCCTTTCTCTGTTACCAGTGGTGTTCCACAGGGCTCTGTTCTTTCACCTACTCTCTTCCTTCTCTTCATCAGTGATCTTCTACAATCCCCATCTTCCTCTCTTCTCCATGCCTTTGCTGATGATTCTACCCTTCACTCCTCCTATGCCTTTTCTTCACAACTTTCATATGTTACTCGTAATCAGTCTCGTATCACTCTTTCTTCTACTCTCAACACTGATTTGCATAGATTATCTGAGTGGGGCACTCAATATTTAGTTAAATTCAGTGCCTCCACGATACAGTTTCTGGCTATCTCTTTATCATCTTCTCCTGATAACCCTATTATCTTCGAAACTAACGAAATTTACCTTCTTAATTCTATCAACTTATTAGGAATCCATATAGCCGCTAACTTGTGTAGTCACCGTGGCTCAGGCGGTAGCGTCCGCGATTTTGTGGCGGCAGGTCGAAAGCTTGTGCCCCGTCACGGTCTGAGGTTACCAAGGGCATGCACTCTGGGTAACGATTACATCTGCAAAAACAAGTCGTTCGCAAGAAGGCAACCGTCCTAGCCCTTGGTTGAAAAGGGAGTCCGTGACGTAAAACACGCTCTATTGCCGCTAACTTGTCTTGGAGGGATCACATAATCCAATTTTCTAAATCTTCATCAAAAAATTTGGGGGTTTTGCTTCGTTTTCGTCATTACTTTTCCTCTTTACAGTTACTTGAAATTTATAAAGATCTTATCCGTCCCTGCTTAGAATACTGCTCACACATATGGGGTGCTTCTTCTTATACTTATCTCCTTGATAGGGTTGAATCTAAGGCAGTCAGACTCAGTAATGATCCCTCTGGTACTTCTAATCTGGATTCTCTCTCTCTTCGCAGTAAGGTATCTTCCCTTTCTCTTTTCTATCGCTACTACTTCCATTGCTGCTCTGATGAGTTGGCGAGTTGCATCCCTCTCCCACTGCCGAGGCCGCGCAACACTCGCCAAGCAGCCTCATCTCACAGGTACTGTCTGGAGATTTGTAGCTCACAAATTGACAAATTGGTTTGCGCAGCAACTGCTTCTTCCCATCTACCTCCGGACTCTGGAACTCTCTTCCTCCTGCTGTCTTTCCTAATTCTTATGACCTTTCATCCTTCAAAAAGCAGATCTATCACCATCTCAGGGCCTAGTCCTCCATATCTCTGGGTCCTCTGTTGTTTGACGGTTTTTTCTCTCTTTCGTTTTCCTTTGTGTGACATTACCTTATCTCTGCCTTGTCCTTAACCTTTTTCTTTTCCTTTGTCTTGGCATTTTCTCATGCCCGGGCCTTTATTGATGAGGGCAGTTTCTGTCTGTCCCGGTGTCACACTCATAAAAGAAATAAAAAAAAAAGTCATGAAAATCAACGAAATGGGGAGGAGGGAGGGACTGGAAATCCCCTCTTCTATATTTTTCTTCCTACTAGTTGCATTGGGTCTCTAAATGTGCGTAGTTGTGGTGTAAGTGAAAGTAAGAGGGAGGATATAGGGTGTATGTTAATAATGAGAAAGACGGATGTGCTTGCACTGAGCGAAACTACGTTGAAAGGAAATGGTGAGGTGAAATTTGGGAGTATGGTAGGTAGAATGTCTGGAGATGAGAGAGAGAGAGAGGAAGAGAGAAATTGGCCTTGTTGGTAAATGAAGAGAGATATGTATTATGGAATGGAAGGAAGAATCATTTCGAATAATAATGGGTAAAATGAGACTGGGCTGCGAGGTTTGGGCCATAGTAGTGAAAGAAGTGAGGAAGAAAGAGAAGAATTTAGGATGAAATTGAACAAATATGCAGAACGTTTGAGAATGAATATGAATGTGCTGTTGATGGGATATTTGAGTGCTAGAGTATGGAATGAGCTGGTGGATGGTGTCCTTGGGAAGTATGGAGTACTTGGAAGGAGTGATTGTTGAGAGAAATTGATAGAAATATGCAATGAGGAAGAAATGTTGACTGCCAATACCTCAATGAAAAAGAAGGATGTGTACAAGTAAACATGGGTCAGAGTTAATACTGGTAGAGCGGTTGACATAGCATTAAGGGATTGTGTTATGGTGGGCAAGAGGGTAATTTGAAGAGTATTGGATGTGAATGTACCAAGGGGAGCTAGTGGTGGAGTATCTGATCATTATTTAGTAGCAAGTAGAGAGACAGTGAAAGAAAATTGGAGGAAAAAGAGAAGGGAGAAAGAGAAGTGCTAAACTGAATAAGAAATTTAAAGACTGTGAGTATAAGGCTAGTCTGAAGAATGTGTGGAATGTAGTGAAAGAGAAAGTGGAGGGGGGAGTGGAAAAAGAATGGAGTTGTTCAAGGAGGAAGTTATAAAGTGAGTGGAAGGAGACTAAAAGTTGGAAGCAAAAATGAGGGGCATTGAAAGGTAGAATTAGGAGGTGAGTGCAGTAATGGCTGGAAAAAAGCAGGCCTTTGAGGTATTGTTGCAGATTGGTAATATATAGAGGCATATGAATGGCATAGTGCAAAGAGGAGATTAGCAGATGAGAGGTGGAGTAGATTCTTTCTGAGAATTTTGAGAGGAATGAAAAAAAGTGGAAAGGTGAGTCTGGTGGGGAGGAGATGGTGAAAGGAGCAGATAGGCAACTGCTAGTAGACAAAATAAAGGTGAGAGAGAGAGATGGGATGAGTATCTCAAGGAACTGCTAAATGAGGAAGATGATAGATTCACAGAGATTGTGGTTGTTGGAAATGAATGGAGAATGCCAAACTTAAGTAACAAGTACGATAGACAAATAACAAAAGAGGAGGTACTATTGGCAATGAGAGCAATGAAAAGCCAATAAAGCAATAGGGATAGATAAATGTCATGTAGAATGCTTGTCAAAAGGTTGGGAGGCATTAGTAGAATAGATGATTAGGTTGTTGAAAGTATGTTTCAGGAATGGGGGGGTTCCAGTTGATTGGAAAGTTGCTTGTGTAGGGTCACTTTATAAAGGGAAAAGAGATAAATATGAGTACAGTAGCATAGAGGAAGTGGTTTGTTAAATGTACTTGGAAATATATATGGAAGAGTGTTAATTGAGAGAATTAGGAAAAGTACTGAGATTGAGTAGGGAAGAACAGTGTGGGCTTAGTAGAGGAAGAGGATGTGTGGATCAGATGTTTGTGGTAAGACAGGTGTGTGAAAACTTCTTGCAGAAAGGAAGGGACACCTTTTGGGCTTTTATGGTCTTAGAGAGAGCGTATGATATACTTGATAAAGGGCATTGTGGAGTGTTTTGCGACTTATTGGAATAAGTAGAAGTGTTCTGAATGTGGTCAAGAGTTTTTACATTAATAGTAGTCGTGAATGATATGAGTGATTGATCTGAAGTGAATGTAGGATTACATCAATGTTGCATATGTTACCAAGGTTTTTCTTTTATGAGTGTGACACCGGGACAGGAAATGACTGCCCTCATCAGTAAAGGCCCGGGGATGAGAAAATACCAAGACGAGGGAAAATAAAAAAGGCTAAGGACAAGGCAGAGATGAGGCAATGTCACACAAAGGAAAACAACAGACAGCAAAAACACTCAAAGTACAGAGGACCCAGAGATATGGAGGACTAGGCCCTGAGTTGACAATAGATCTGCTTTTTGAAGGATCATAAGTATTAGGAAAGACAGAATAAGGAAGAGAGTTCCAGAGTCTGGAGGTAGATGGGAAGAAGCAGTTACTGCACCTACCAATCCGGGAGCAACAAATCTCCACACAACACAGTACCTGTGAGATGAGGCCACTTGGCGAGTGCTATGTGGCCTCGGCAGTGGGGGAGGGATGCAACTCACCAACTCATCAGAGCAGTGATGGTAGTAGTAGTGATAGAAAAGAGAAGGGGACGATACCTTACAGCGAAAAGAGAGAGAATCCAGATTAGAAGTAAGAGAAGGATCATTAATGAGTCTGACTGCCTTAGATACAACCCTATGAAGGGGATAAGTATAAGAAGAAGCACCCCATATGTGTGAGCAGTATTATAAGCAGGGACGGATAACACCAATTTAAATTTTAAGTAACTGTAAAGAGGAAAAGTAGTGACGAAAATGAAACAAAACCCCCAAATTTTTGAATTAAAATTAAGAAATTTGAATTATGTGCTTCCTTCAAGACAGGAGTAAATGAAAGAGTACTAGACAGAGGCTTGGAATTAGTGGGTAAGTATGGAAGGCTGTGGAAACTGAATTAATTGCTATTTGCAGGTGACACAGCATTGTTGGCTGATACTGAGAATGGATTGAATCATTTGGTGACTGAGATTGTTAGAGTGTGTGAGAGAAGAAAGCTGCGGGTGAATATTGGTAAAAGTTAAGTCATGCGGTGCACAAGGAGCGTTAATATTGGCAGAATAAATATAGGAGTGAATGAGGAGTTGCTTGGGGTAGTTGAGTGTTTTAAGTATCTGAGGTAGCACGAGGCAAGGAATGGACGAGTGGATGTTGAGATAAATCATATAGTGAAGGAAGCGAGTATATTTCTAGGTGGGTTGAAAAGTGTGATTAGAAGTAGGTATCTAGAATAAATGCAAAGAGAAGGATATATGAAGATATAATTGTCCCGACAGCATTGTATGGAGCAGAGACTTGGAATGCAAGAGAGGATAAAAAGAACAAGATGAATATTATGGAGATGACGTGCTTGAGAAGTATGACTGGTGTATCAAATAGAAAGAGTAAGGAATGAAGAGGTCAGGAAGAGAACAGGTGTTGAAAGAATGCTGTAAGATAGATTAGATTAGAGAGAATTGAATTGGTTTGGACACATGGAAAGGATAAGTGATGCACGAATGGTGATGGGTGTGGAGTGCAGAAGTGGGTGGAATAAGGCTAAGAAGAAGACCTAGAATGAGATGGATGGGTAGCATGAAAAGGGTACTGGATGCACGAGGAATGTCAGTGGAGCAGGGAAGAGAACAAGCAGGTAATAGTAATTAATACAGGAAGATTGATTATAAGTGACGTGGAAAAAGCAATTTCTTGCATATGCTAGCTCAGTGATCCGTGATGGATGGACTTGAGGGGAGTTGCCATGTGATGAAGAAGTGGGGGGTAAGCCAGCTGCAGCTGTCGTGTCCCAAGCTGAGTGGTAGAGGAAAATGTGGCAATCCCTTATCCCAAGGAGCTAAAATGAGTGGGTGAAGTATGTAAGGGTCATGGTGAATATGTGTTTCTTGGCTCAACCACCCCCTTACAAGGGGAATGGGGCCAAGTATATAACAGTATGTAGTAGTATGTATATTCTTGTATTTGTTTATGTAAAACTCTTAAGAAATGTTGAAAGGCTTTGCTATATGTGTAATGGAATGCATGGAATTTATTATTTCATCCTCTCTATATATCTATCAATCTATCTGTCTATCTCCTTTGTTATCATATTTATAATGAATGTTTATTTCTTTCATTGCTTATGTAAAGAAAAACTTTAATATATACTCTGAAATTCAGGAATTTATTTTTTTTCTATACCTATCTAAGGCAAAATCCACCCGTTGAAATATGACTGAAGGTATTACAGAATCAACTAAGACTGGTCCAGATAGTTTCAGGTTAACCCTTCCATCAGGCATGTTAAATTCCTTATGCCTACATCTACACTGCATAATCTGGTGTAATCGTTACAAATCTCTTACTATCCCATTACATTTGACAAGTCGCAACACTGCCATCTCTGTTTCTCTTTGCTCTCTTTTTCCTCATTTTTGCTATATTCATGGAAGTCCACAGCTTATGGCCCCTAGTATCCAGCATAGAGGGGTGCTGAGAAATTCCAGGGATCGTGTTGATTCCACTATTGGCGTGAGGTTAGACATACTTGGTGGTAGTAACGGTTCTGCCCTTAACCTTGCACCTCCTGATAAATCTGCCTCTTTCATTCTTCACTTTTCTTACACTCGTGGTCTGAACTCTAATCTTTTGTCTATGGACCAGCACTTAGGTACATTCCTCCCTAATCTCCTCCTTCTCTCTGAAACCCAGCTGTTTAGCCATGCTTCCACTGACCCTTTTCAAATAGCTCACTATAACCTGTTATCTCGTTTCCATTCCAATGGTAGGATCTGTGCTTTCTGCAATACTAACACTCCTAATGCAAGGCTCATGGACCCTTAATCTCCTGACTTTGATGTTCTCTGGCTGAAAATCTATTTCTCCACTACCACTATATTCCTTTGCTTCTACTACTGCTCTCCAAGCTCCATTGATTTTGAGTCACTCTTTGAATATCTATCATATTGCCATGAGTCCTTGATATCATCTCAACCACAAGCTGAAGTTCTCTATATTGGTGATTTCAATGCACACCACATTGAGCTAAGGCCCTTGCTTTCTCTATTACTCATGATCTGGAGCAGATAATCAAATATCCTACTCGTGTTCCCGATTGCCACGAACACGCAGCCAACACTCTTGACCTATTTCTTATTTCTAATCCTTCAAACTACTCATATTCTGTGGTTTCTCCTCTTGGTAAATCTGACCACTTGGTGATTTCAATCTCTCCATACTCGCTCCCCTTCCATCAATTCCTCCTCTTCATCACCTCCTTTGAGCATACCCAATGCGATGATTTGCTTAAGTTCCTCTTTGACTTCCAGTTGGATGATTACTGCCTTCGCTCCCACAACCCTGATCAGGTAGCACTAAAAGTTGCCAAGATCTAAACCTTGGAAATGGAGACATTCATCCCCTTTTCTATGAAAACTTTTCCTCCCTCTATTCCTTGGTTTGACCGTGCCTGCTCCTTGGCTATTCAGGCCAGGAATTGGGCACTCCAATCGTAACAAGCCTATCCTGATTTATTTGCTCTGCTTTTATTACAGCTAGGAATTGCTGTATTGCTCAGACTCGAAGGTCTAACCTCAGGAAAGTTGATGACCTTAACTCTTCTCCCACATATAAATGTTTCTGGTACTTAGCCTAAAACCTCAACAAAAACTTCTGTATCTCAAGCTTCCTCCTTCTCATTCATTCTAATGGTTCTATAGCTTGGTCTCCCACTGACAGAGTGGCTCAAATTTTTCTGCACACTCTTCGGTAAATGATTCCAGCACACCTGTCCCTCATTCTTTACCCCTCTCTAACCCTATGCCCTCCTTTATCCTTTCTTCATTCAAAGTTTATAAGGTTCTTTGCTCACTAAAGATGAAAAAGTCAACTGGTCCTGATGGTATCCCTGCAAGGTTCCTAAAGGAGCTTGCAGATGAACTGGCTCTCATGCTTTGTAGTCTTTTTTGCTTCATTCTCTCAACCAGTATCTATGCTTCATCTTGGTGTCATGCTTTAGTTCAACCTGTTCCTTAGATGGGTGACCTCTCTATTCCTTCAAACTACCGACCTACTGCCCTAACCTCTTCTACTGGTAAAGTTGTAGAAACTTTGTTCAATTCTTACTTCTTGAAACATCTTGAATCTAACTAGCTTACCTCCGATCACCATAACAGCTTTCACAAGGCATGATCCACTGGTGACTTCCTGTCCTATCTTTGCTGAAGAGCTATGGCGAATCCTTTGTCATTATCCTCGATATCTCTAAGGCTTTTGACAGAGTTTGGCACAAGGTTCTCTTGGCCAAACTTCCTGCTTATGGCTTTACCTCTTCTCTCTGTTCTCTGATTTCCATTCCTCTTTCTGACAGTTTTATATCTGTGGTTACTGACGGTTCAACATGTAGTTCATTCCCTGTCACCAGTGGTGCTTCACAGAGTTCTGTTCTTTTACCTTTTCTGTTTCTTCTCTTCATCAACAATCTTCTTCAGTCCCCATCCTCTTTCTTCTTCACATCTTTGCTGATGATTTTATGATTCATTTTTCCTCTGCCTTTTCTTCACAACCTTCATCTGCTATTCGTAATCAGTCTCGTATCACTCTTTCTTCTTCTCTCAACTCTGATTTGCAGAGGGTATGTTACCTCCAAGACACGGTTTCTGGCTAACTCTTTACTTGTTTCTCCTTCTATTGTCTTCTCAACTATCGATATTTTCCCTCTTAATTCTATTAACATAATAAAATTTATATAGCCTCTAACTTGTCTTGGAGAAATCACATACTCCAGATATCTTAATATGCATCTAAAAATCTGGGGGCTCTGTGTCGTTTTCGTCATTACTTTTCCTCTTTACAGTTTCTTAAAATCTGAAAAGGTCATATCCATCCCTGCTTAGAATATTGCTCGCACATCTGGGGTGCCTCTTCATATACTTATCTCCTTGATAAGGTTAAAACTAAGACAATGAGACTCAATAATGGCCCTTCTCTACATATTAATTTGGATTATCTTTCTCTTCGCTGTTAGGTATCATTCTTTTCTCTTTTCTATTGCTGCTACTTCCATCGCAGCTCTAAAGAGTTGGTGAACTGCATCCCTCTTCAACTCCCGAGGCCACTTAGCACTCATCAAGAGGCCTCGTCTCACAGGTACTGTATGGAGATTTGTAAGTTGCGGATTGGGCAATGCAGCTACTGCTTCTTTCCATCTAGATGCTCGAACTCTCTTCCTCCTTCTGTCTTTCCAAATTCTTATTACTTATATTTCTTAAAAAAACGATATATCTTCATCTCAGGGTCTAATCCTGCCATAACTCTAGGTCCTCAGTACTTTGACTATTCTTTCAGCCTGTCTTTTTCCTACTGTGTATCATTACCTCATCTCTGCCTTGTCCTTAACCTTTTACTTTTTTTCGTCTTAATGTTTTCTTAGTGCCCGGGCCTTTATTGATGAGGATCAATTTCTTGCCAGTCCAGGTGTCAATTTCATAAAAAAAAAAAGCTGCATATCCATCTATCTTCAGAGTGAATTCGGTCAAGTGTCCTTTCTCTGCTCCTATCTAAAAGTCTTTTTGCTTTATCCCAGACGTTCATAAATGATATGTATTGGGCACAAATCTTATGCCGCTCAGCCATACGTGCCTCTAATGGAAAGACCTTCCTACAATTACGTAGACATGGCAGTATTGACGATATTTTCTGTGTTTTCCGCTGGACATGATCTCGAACACTATTAATCCTAAGATAATCTAACCTAGCTCAGCCTTGTAGTGAGCATATTTCAGAAGATCTAGCGCTAGATCATTACCATTTCGAAATCATGCATCCTGGAATTGATAAAAGTGAGACTTAGTGATGTCCATATTATTTCGAATCCCCGAGTTCCCCAGTGTTTAGTTAAGATTGAATGGGTTAAAATTAATAACTCTAGTTTGAAGTTCACTGCAAAACTTTAGAACTAATAAATAAGAATGTTTTCAAGGAGCTGCCTCAAGGCGACAATACTTAAATTGGAGATACTTTGCATAGCATCTCTTCATCAGAGGATTGTTACATCACTGCCATTCTTGATCACATTTCCTCAAAATGCCATTAAATGTTGGTGTTCATGGTGGAGCAGAATCAAAAGCAGAGGAGTTGAAAATCTTAAACATATTGTTCTCTCTCTCTCTCTCTCTCTCTCTCTCTCTCTCTCTCTCTCTCTCTATATATATATATATATATATATATATATATATATATATATATATATATATATATATATATATATATATATATACATATATATATATATATATATATATATATATATATATATATATATATATATATATATATATATATATATATATATATATATATATATATTATATATATATATATATACTATATATATATATATATATATATATATATATATATATATATATATATATATATATATATATATATATATATATAATATATATATATATATATATATATATATATATATATATATATATATATATATATATATATATTTCTCTCTCTCTCTCTCTCTCTCTCTCTCTCTCTCTCTCTCTCTCTCTCTCTCTCCTCTCTCTCTCTCTCTCTCTCTCTCTCTAATGGGTGCATTACTACAGACGGATGAAGAGGATGACATCCTATTCACAGAGGATGAACTACGACGTGCTCTTGCTAGGATTAAGGATACTGCCCCTGGGGAGGATGGTCTTACATATCAAGTTCTCCGTCTTCTTCAGAAAGTTCCTGGTAACCCCCTACTGCAGCTCTTCAATCTTTGCTTTTGCTTGGGGCATGTGCCCTCTGCCTGGACCAGAAGCACTATTATTCCTCTACCAAAACCTGGAACCGACAAATTTAGGCCTATCTCCCTCACCTCCTGCTTCAGCAAAGTGTTTGAACGCATCCTTCTTGCCCGGCTCATGCACCGCCTACAGGATAAACTCTCCCCCAGTCTTTATGGTTTCCTCCCACAACGGAGCA
Source organism: Halocaridina rubra (assembly GCA_037179515.1). NCBI lineage: Eukaryota > Metazoa > Arthropoda > Malacostraca > Decapoda > Atyidae > Halocaridina > Halocaridina rubra. The sequence continues at coordinate 17,544 of JAXCGZ010002770.1, read as the reverse complement.
CACATCACTGCCTCGCTGAACTCTACACCCGTCTTTCTCCCACCAGTGTGGTCGCCTTCCTGGACCTCAAATCTGCCTTCGATATAGCCAACAAGGAAATTATTCTTGACCAGCTGGTGGACTTTGGAGTTCGGGGGAACATACTGAAATGGATACGGGGATATCTCTGCAACAGAACATCAAGTGTCCTTTTTAAAGGGTCGTATAGCTCCTATGAACGGTTTGAACTGGGTACTCCTCAGGGGGGTGTGCTAAGTCCTTTTCTATTCAATATCCTTATGCATCGTCTACTCTCCCTCCTTCCTGTCATCCCCGGTACTACAGTTACCTGCTATGCGGACGACATATGCATCCACACGACCTCAACTCACGACCTTCAGCACATGCTCCATGATTTTTACGTGTCTGCTACCTCCTGTGGCCTTATTATCTCCCCAGAAAAAAGCAGAATTTTTACTTCACGCAACTGCAGAGCACTGCCCGCATTCGCCATGGGTGGTAATGTCATCCCTCACTGCACACAGTACACGTATTTAGGTGCACCAGTCCGGATCACCCCAGCTATACCTGCACGTCAACGAATTCATCCCTTTGTGAAGAGCCTTCTTGACCGTCTGGAGCCCCGCTTTGCACCTGTCAAGTGGCTTGCCAACAATGCTGCAGGAGTCTCCATCCCAGTGGCGAGGACCCTCTACATCCTACTACTTCGGTCAGTGGTTGACTATCTGTCTCCTGCCTTGTGTCAACTTCCTAGACCAGCTCTCGAGCCACTTGAAAAGTTCCAGAATCGAGTCATGAGATTTATCTTGGGATGTTCTCTCTCTACCCGTATTGTGAGTATGCAGTTGGAGCTCAACTTGCCCCCTCTTGTGGAGAGGATTTATGCCAATGTGTCCTATTTTACTGTTAAGTGTCTTCACTACCCCTTTCTTGCTCCGTACTTCTCTGCTGTCATGAGGACATCCCTGGATCCAGACGCACCCAGGCTCCCACTTCGAGCAGGAGGTCATAACCTTATCAGGGTGGTGAGTGACATTCTCCGTGGCCTTGACATCGACCTGCCAGTGCAGGCGGCTGTCCCAGATTTACCACCCTGGCGTGTCCCCCTCCCCGCTGTCACATATACACCGACCTCGAAGGATGTCTATCCCCCCTTGCAGAGACAGTTAGCTCTGGAGACTATCGCTGATGTATCCACGTCTGTCCCTGCAGCGCACCACGTCTATGTTGATGGTTCTGTGCAAGCAGATGGGAGGGCGGCATGTGCTGTGTTTTCCCCCACCATGGAGCCGCCTGTGCCGGCTGATTCATGGATTGGCCGTAGACTACCCACCTCGTCGAGCTCCACCTACTGTGAACTGAATGCCATCTTGGATGCCGTGACTCTCCTTGTTCGACGACGAGTGAATGGGGTAATAATTTGTGACTCCCAATCGGCCCTACAAGCCCTATCCTCGCCAAGACCTATCTGTGGTCGTGCTGTGGGAGATATACTATGTCGCCTCGCGGCCGCTCGGGATGCTTCTCTTGTTGTGTCATTTGTTTGGACTCCATCCCACATTGGGCTGACTGGCAACGACACAGCGGATCGTCTTGCCAAGGCGGCCTGTATGCTGGATGGGCATGCTGTGGACGCTGAGCCCTCCCTCCGATGCCTACGTAACATCATCTACTCAGCTGGGTTTGCCATGACGGTCCAGCGCAGGGACACGGAGAGGGCCAACAGTGTGTCCATACAGCACCATGATCACTTTCTTCACAGTCGCTACAAGTATCGCAGACGCGGGTTAATGGTGCGGAAAAACAATGTAGTTAGTGCTCGGCTCAGAATGGGGTATCGGCCTTTATGGCAGGTCTCCCAGACTCTAGATATGCCACAGTACACCTCCTGTAAACTATGTGACCATCCTAATGCTAACACTCTTGACCACTATTGTCTTCAGTGCCCCACAGTGAGAGATGTTTTACCACGAGGTCAGAACTTAATACAGATCTGCTCATTTTTACTTAATGATGACAACCTTGATGTTATTCTTGCTCGTTATCCTCACTTTGGTGGCCATTAATTATATTGAATTATACATATATTTTCTGTATGTTGCTGTATAATTCTGTTTGTGCATTCTGCGTTTCTCTGAGCTTTACTTTTGCATATAATGTACTCTGTGCTGCCATACTGTGAGTTGTGTGTTAGTATGCAGCAATGTTTTATCAATATGTACACCTCCCTGTAAACCATGTTCAACTCTTGGTTTTGTATCCATTTGAAGCATTATTTGTATGAACTCATGTAATGTCTGACGCCTTGGCGCAATAAATTAATAAAATAAATAAATAATCTCTCTCTCTCTCTCTCTCTCTCTCTCTGTAAACTATATTCTATTCTTGGTTTTGTATCCATTTGAAGCATTATTTGTATGAATTCATGTAATGTTTGATGCCTTGGCGCAATAAATTAATAAAATAAATAATAATCTCTCTCTCTCTCTCTCTCTCTCTCTCTCTCTCTCTCTCTCTCTCTCTCTCTCTCTCTCTCTCTCTCTC
>JAXCGZ010002769.1:20000-32500 GCA_037179515.1 Halocaridina rubra | reverse complement strand
ATAGGCTTACCTTGTCGGCTGTCTTCATTTCACAGACAAGTAAAATGCTACGTCTTTTAGTGTGTGTGCGTGTGTGTGTATTTTTTTTTTATAAGATTTCCTCTCTAGTCTAAATTTTCTTAACCCCTTTTTCTTTATATGTTTTCATGTTGCTTCTGTATGCAGTCAACTAATTTATGAGCCATTTTGTTCTCTGTGTATGCTATCGTTTCGTTTATACTCGTATACATCTAAAAGATGTCCAAAAGACTTATTTTTTAAGAAAATATATTCTCAGGGTTTTCATTAAATCTTGCATCCGTCATATAGTTAGTGTGTATATATACATTTATAATTGTAAAAAAAAAAAAATCCCTGGAAACGGATTAAGAAAAAAAATATTTTTGTTTTTTGTGTATAATCTTGCTAATGAGTTTTCAGCAAGTAATAGCACGTAGGCTATTATAACTTCAGCAAATTATCTTTTACATAGCACGGTAAAAAAAAAAAAAGGAATTACATAGCATAGTCATTTGTATAAATAGTCACTTCGTTAGCCAATGAAAGACTTTCTGCATGCAAGAGAAGGTAATATAATAAGCTTTAACCACTTCAAACCCGTGTTAAAAATTAGCGAATAATGTGAATTATTAATCATTCATTAATATTTGCGTTTAGTACTTATTTGAGCATTTGGTATTTTACTTCAATCCAATGTTTTGTACAAAATCATTAGGCCCCTGAAACTGTATTTCAAATGAAGATTCATAGATCACAGCACGCGAGTCTACAAGAGAGAGAGAGAGAGAGAGAGAGAGAGAGAGAGAGAGAGAGAGAGAGAGAGAGAGAGAGAGAGAGAGAGAGAGAGAGAGAGAGAGAGGTAACGATAAACATGACAGTCAGGAATGGGCAATTAGTCACCCAAGAGTAACAACTTACAGTTATGTGTTAATGTAATCTCCCTGAGAGAGAGAGAGAGAGAGAGAGAGAGAGAGAGAGAGAGAGAGAGAGAGAGAGAGAGAGAGAGAGAGAGAGAGAGAGAGAGAGAGAGAGAGAGAGAGAGAGAGAGAGAGGTAACGATAAACATGACAGTCAGGAATGGGCAATTAGTCACCCAAGAGTAACAACTTACAGTTATGTGTTAATGTAATCTCCCTCAGAGAGAGAGAGAGAGAGAGAGAGAGAGAGAGAGAGAGAGAGAGAGAGAGAGGTTTGTCATTCGGTGATGAAGGAAGATATATGTATATGTATTAATCTGGTCAACATGAATTTCAAAGGATGAAATAGTGATTTTAAAGGATTATATTATTTGTTGAAAATGACTGGCAAATTGAACTGTTAGCAGTTGTAAGTTTCCAGTATCTTAGGTCTGTTACGTCCTAAATGTCTCGAGGTGTCTGTATTTTTTTATAAGTATCATGAACGATGCCTTCAAAAATATTTGATAAGATCTGAACAGTACAAGACCTACGTTCGCCCAGAAGTGAACTCTCACGCTTGAGCAGATAGGATTCCATGGATGAATCTAGGAGGTAACGGAAATACTTTTTGCATAAGAGGGAAATAATTGTGTAATTAGACTAGTTCGTTTAAACCTTAAAGAGAGGCTCTTTCAATATTCATACATTTCCAGTGGGTTTTGTAAAATCACAATGGTAATGCTGTATTCTGCTGAGTATAGATCCTGTTGCTTGTTTTAGCAATCAGGGCATAACATTATTTTGTTTTGCATAAAGAGTCATGAAAGGTAAAAACCGAGCTCTCCAGAAACATTGTAAGAGAAACCTTCAAATGCTTTAAGCTTTTTCACTTCAAACAACAGAGATGAGGACGCATTGTTGGTCAAATAATAATAGTATTACTGTAAATTGCTGTAATAGGCCATTAGCAGTTATACCAACAAACATGCAGCTCATCTTGAGCATGAACACAATATAAAATTCTGCTTCTCTTTTCGTAATTTCTTCTCAGGCATCAGAAAACCTTAACTGTTTCAGTTACACGTTTTTATATATTTTTTTTTCTGCTCCGATACCTCCGATTCTTTGAGGGGGGGGGGGTACACGTTAGATTTTTTAGAAAATGTCAGTGGAATGATCGTAACCTTCGTTTATTTTTTATGTTTTGCCTGTGTTTTAAAACACTCCGTAGTGAGAAGGGCTTTTTAGGTGATGAAATACTGACAAGCAGAGATTATTTACTTCACAGTATGTTGACAAAACTTGCATTTATGTTAAAATGTTCATCAAGTGAATATAATTATAATTTCTTTCTAAAGATTTGCAAAGCAAATTTAAACCAAGGAAACAAGTGAATACGTGTTTACTTAATAATAATAATAATAAAAAAACATATATGTAACGTATATGAGGAATATTTCGAATATGATATTTTGTGATCGTATATTATAATGCTAATAAGAACAGTCTCTCTCTCTCTCTCTCTCTCTCTCTCTCTCTCTCTCTCTCTCTCTCTCTCTCTCTCTCTCTCTCTCTCTCTCCCTATCTATCTATCTATCTATCTATCTATCTCGTGGTACCATTAGTTCACCTAATTAGGTGTCTTTTTAATATGTCACTTGGTATAATGCTAGCGTCTTCCCCTATCAGGCATTCTCATCCATTATCGACATGCAGTTCAATACTTCGTGAGTGCAGAAGACTGCAAAGTACATGAAAGCATTTACAACTGGGTTAATTGAGTTATGACAAGGCAGTAATGATACGCAAGAAGGAAATGAAGAGTGCAAAGGAGGTTGCAAGAATGTTCCCTTCGGAAAGTGAGAAAGTACGCCATTTCGCACAATGAGGAATGCCTGACCGACTTTTATACACCTCACAGCAGGAAACTTTAACTTTTTTTCACCCTCTTAAATGGGTCACTGCTTTAGGTGAATACGTATATAGGGTACCGTTAGTTATAAACCGGTAAAAATGTGTAAATACTTAATATACACATTGTGAATATTATTAAGGGCAGCAATAATACTAGTAAACAACTTTTCTGTTTATATATATATATATATATATTATATATATATATATATATATATATATATATATATATATATATATATATATATATATATATATATATATATATAAAATATATATATATATATATATATATATATATATATATATATATATATATATATATATATATATATTATTATTATTATTATTATTATTATTATTATTATTATTATTATTATTATTATTATTATTGTTAAAGCATCTATTGACAGCTACTTCTACTCTTAGGATTGCCTTCTCCATTCGCTTTGTGAAATTGTCTTATTTTCTCCGGTTTTCATGATCTGTGATATTATGTTTCTCTTCAGAACCATCTATCTCTTGACTCATCTTTCTGTGTGTCATAGTGTCCTCTTGGCCCTCTGACTCTTTTGTGTGTGGAAGCTCATTAAAGGAACATTAACCTACGTGCAAGTGGTGTGTTGTCTCCATCAGCAAAAAGAATGACCTCGAAAAGAAAGTGAGCAAGAAAATAAGAAGGAAGATTGTGCTAGAGAAGAATGAAAAAGTAGACCACAAAGGAAGTGCAAATAATATACATAATGCCAGTGATGAATATAATGCTTAGCATAATGACGCTTGGGGGAGAACTGCTACTGTGGATGTAAGCAGGGAAGAGGTAATGATTTCGGGAAGGAGACAGACGGGAAGATGCTCTTAGCGTGGGGAAATTAATTAGAGAATAATGAGGTTGAGGATGATTGTGCACAAAACGAAACGGAAGATTCGCGATGACTATTGCAACACTAGTGGTCCTGAAACTAAGTATTATTTTATACTGCAACATAAAATAGGCATAAATATAGAGATTTTGTTTGGTTTGTCATATGACAATAATGTTGTTCATAGAAATACACATTCGGTATAGCATAAAATCAACGCTCTTATATTATTTTTCCAGTTTTTTCAACCTTGTATTAGTATATCGTTATAACAAGATCCTCCTGTCGTGACCAGGACAAATATTTTTTTTATTTTTACGTAAATAGTTGAGAACCTAATTAAAGATAAATAATAAGAAATTGTTGCATAGAATATCATAAGCAGAGATCATAAAAAAAAATTCCATATTCATCTTTTCCCTGAAAAAAAAGAACATATATCATACCTTCTTATCTTTCCAAATATAATAAATGAATCGACTGTAATTATATTAATTGATAAATGTACAGTGAGCTCATTAAGTAAATTTCTGCCGCCTTGGAAAGTTAGAGAGAGAGAGAGGGTTTAATAATAAGTTGTCTCCTATTTTTCTAATGTTGGTAATTATTATGTTTAGTCTTTTCACTAAAGACAAATTAAAATGACTAACGATCCTCTTAAGAAAGAGTAAAGTTAATTAATGATGGTTAATTACATCTCATCAGTCAGACTGATGATGCCCCCTGAGAATTGTGAGTGCCAGGCGTTTAAATAAAATACTTTGTAGTTAAGAAAAAAAAATTGTCTGCTATTTTTTTATAAAGTTTGCACACACACACACACACACACACACACACACACACACACACACACACACACACACACACACACACACACACACACACACACACACACACACACACACACACACACACACACACACACACGGGAGAAAAAATGTAGGATTTTGATTATGGGAGACTTTAATCATAAAGAGATAGATTGGATAAATCTTGACCCACACAGTGGTGAGGACTCCTTTGGGGCAAGATTCCTAGATTGCGTACAAGGGAATTTCCTACACCAACATGTAATGGAACCAACAAGAGCCAGGGGTGGGGATGAGCCATCACTACTTGATCTGGTGTTCACAGATAATGTGTTGGATATTGAAAATATTGAGTATGAACCACCAATTGGAAAGAGTGACCACTGTGTGTTGTTGATGGAGTATATCATTGAAGACATTCTTCCTGAGAGTAGAGGCACTGAGGACATGAGGAGGAACTATCAGAAAGGAGATTACATCAAAATGAATGAGCTTTTTGCAGTTATTGACTGGAGAACCTTATTTTACAACAAATCTGTACAAGAAATGTATGACATCTTTTGTGAGAAATATGGGAAGATTGTAGATTGCTGCATACCTGTCACCAAAGTAGGTGTAATTCATGCCAGAGAGAAATGGTTCGATAATGGGTGTAAAAGAGCTAAGGAGTGGAGAGACAAATGCTGGAAAAGGTATAGGAGGAGAAAAAACATAAATGCCTGGCAAACCTACAAAAGAGCAAGAAATGACTACCTAAGTAAAAGGAGAGAGGCAGAGAAAGATTATGAGAGGGACATCACCAGGAAGGCGAAAGAAAATCCCAAGCTTTTCCACAGCTTTATCAGAGGAAAACTGAAGGTAAAAGAACAGGTTTTAAGGCTAAAGAGAGCGGATGGAAGCATCACTGAGACGGACGAAGAGATCTGCAAAAAATTGAACAAGGAGTTTCAGTCAGTATTTACAGTAGAAAATACCCCACCCCCTCAGATTGCAGTGATAGAAGCTCAAGGGCCGGTATTAGAGAACATCAACCTTACAGCCACAGAGGTATGCAAGGCGCTGATGGATTTAGATGTTCATAAAGCTACAGGTCCTGATGACATATCCCCTCATGTGCTTAAAAAATGCGCAAACACAATATCAGTGGCACTAAGTATCATATTTAAGGAGTCATTGGAGTCGGGGGAGATTCCAAGATGCTGGAAACAAGCAAATGTGATACCTATCTTCAAAAAGGGAAGGAGGGATACGGCTCTGAACTATAGACCAGTTTCCTTGACCAGCATAGTTTGCAAACTTATGGAGAAACTACTAAGGAAACATATCTCTCTTCACTTGGAATCCTTCAACTTTTTGTCAGTGAGGCAACATGGCTTCAGAGAAGGAAGATCAACAGTAACAAACTTATTAGAATTTTATGATGAGGTAAGCCAAATCTTACAGGAAAGAGAGGGCTGGGCAGATTGCATATTCCTAGACTTCCAGAAAGCGTTTGACACTGTTCCACATGGGAGACTTATTAGGAAGCTGCAATCAATGGCTAGAATAGGTGGAAATGTCTTGGAATGGATAAAAACTTACTTAGAAGGAAGGGAACAGAGGGTTAGAGTAAGACACTCAGTGTCTGAATGGAGAAGAGTTAGTAGTGGAGTTCCACAGGGTTCAGTTTTAGGGCCACTTTTGTTCCTTGTATATGTAAATGACCTACCAGAGTCTGTAAATTCATTCATGAATATGTTTGCAGATGATGCAAAGATTGTGAAGAAAGTAAAAAATGAGAACAATGGTAGAGAACTTCAGGAGGATCTAAATAATCTGCATGAGTGGTCAGAAAAGTGGCTAATGAAATTCAATACCTCAAAATGTAAGGTAATGAGAATGGGTACAAGTGCAAGAAGGCCCAAGCTTGACTACTCGGTGGCTGGAGTACAACTTCAGGAGACAGAAAATGAGAGAGATCTAGGAGTAAACATATTGGCAGATTTGTCTCCAGAAATACATATAAATGGCGTAGTAAGGGCAGCATATGCATTCTTATCAAATGTAAGGGTAGCCTTCAGGCACATGGACAAGGAAATGTTCAGAAATATTTATGTAACCTATGTGAGGCCAAAACTCGAATATGCAGCCCCCTTTTGGAATCCGCACTTGAAAAAGCACATAGCTAAGCTTGAAAAAGTTCAAAGACATGCCACAAAACTGGTGCCAGAAATACGCAATCTCGGTTATGATGAGAGGCTGAGGGAATTAGACTTGCCATCACTCGAAGCTAGAAGAGTAAGGGGGGATATGGTGACAGTCTTTAAATTCCTTCATGGTTATGATAGAGTGGATAGGGATCGATATTTCGATATGGCTGGCTCTAGAACTAGAGGTCATAGTTTGAAGCTTCGGAAGAAAACTTGTTTGCAGGATGTAAGGAAATACTTTTTCAGTGTAAGAGTAGTTGATAATTGGAATTCGCTAAGCGAGGAGGTAGTTAATGCTACCTCAATCCATAGTTTTAAGGACAGGTATGATAAGTATCACTAAGTCTAAAAATGGAACCGATCAGGAGACGGGAAGATACGAGCTTTGGGCTCTTTCCCGTAAACACAATTAGGTAATCACAAAGGCACACACACACACACACACACACACACACACACACACACACATACATATATATATATATATATATATATATATATATATATATAGATATATATATATATATATATATATATAGATATATATATATATATATATATATATATATATATATATATATATATATATATATATATATATATATATATAAAGAAAGACTTCAGTTAGTTGCACCATATTCTTTCACTTGCACGTGGATGTAAGCTCGCCCATTTGCTGGTAGATTGTGTAGTATAGGGTTCTGAATAGATTTTTTTCTTCTTTCATGAGTGTGACACCAGGACGGGCAAAAATTTTTTTCTTATCTGGCCTGTGAACGAAGGAACATAAATCAATGAGATACAGAGCTAGGGAGGATTGTGACTTCTCAGATGTGAAGAGTTAGTAAGAGATGTGTTCCGAATATACAAGATTATGCTGTGTAAATGTAGGCGTAAAAAAGACCCGTAACTGGTTGAAGACTTAACATCAAGCTGTCCAGGACGGTCTTGTTTAAGTTAAGAAGACCTTCAGCTGTAGAACCTCAATAGGCGACTGTATGAGTTTGAGCTTCAGATTAAACGTTTTCCAAATTCAATATGAGTGTTTCAGCTTAGATTTGAGCTTTATTTCCCCCTTCTCTTTCAGAAATGGTGGTTTGTAAAGCTCCCTTTAACCTAAAGCTATATAGAATAAAGTAAAGTGGTTCAATTGGTACCTATCATGAGTTCCGGTTTTTATAATGACCATTGACATTCATCGGATCAGCACTAATGAATTTTTTTAGAAGGCTATAAATTTCAGTGGCAAACCTATTACACTTTCTGAATTTGTATTATTGAAATAAAGTTCTTTATTCTGTAAGAGTAACTTGGTATATTTAAGAAGTTGGAGACGGAAAATGATTTAAACGAACCCACTGAATGCCAAGAGGATAAAGGGCATTGTAACAAATGAAGGTTACGTAAGAAGGGAAGGACTTGAGTGAGTGTTATGTAAATATAGACGAAGTCTATAGTTGCAAGTGTTTTGACAACATTTCAGTTGCAAAAACATTGATAGCAGCAAGTACACTATTAGTATTAATATAGCAATCACTATCATCATCACCTTTATTATTATTATTATTATTATTATTATTATTATTATTATTGAAAAATTGTTGCGTAATTAAGAAATTATTGATAGACAACGGTGTATGCTTCGTCATTCGCTATCATAGAATCATCTTCGGGGGTCTCTGTCTCTATTTCAAGAAACTTTTCTTCAAAACGCTCTTGTAAACAATTTAGTTGAAATGGGTGAATATTCGAGTACTGTACACCCGAGATTATAATTTCACCTGAAACTGAAATACTTTATGCTTCATTAGTAATTGGATTTTTGTTTTTGTTTGACATGATTCCTTATCTATCTGGATAACTTAAATCATGCTTTCCTCAGAGGCTTTCTAACTATGCAGCCTTATTATTAATGTATATTTATTTGCTTATTTTGCCTTGGCTTGCTCAATTCATCTGGTATTTTAACAGTAATTATGTCTTTTAGGCCACAAACCTACATAGTTTGTTGTACAGAAGAGTATATACTTGCACGCACCTAATCACTTTTATATACGTTGTGTGTGTGAAGGTTGTATATGTGTTCATGCATTAATGAGTGTTTTCGCATATAGTGAATCGTAACAAAATATATACTTTTAATTGTGACAGATGAAGTTAATTGAAATGACAAATAGAGCCTCATATTTTACATCCACTTTTTTCCTCGAAGGAAATGATGTATTGCATAAAGTGGCGTAATTATCTATTGATGAGACATGAGATAGATAGAAGCTGCTGCTGGCATGATGAATCACAACAGTTCATGTGATGGTTTATCACGAATCGATTTTGCTGCTTTGTTCCGAAGTGTCCTATGACGATGTATCATGATTTCTTCGTAATGATTCAACGTTGATGAGGTAATGATTTCTGATTAGGTTCTTGGAGTGGCACTATGCCTTGGGTCGACATGGACATTTACACTATACCGTGCATGTCTATCGAGAATAATAGCATCATATCAAGAAGCATATAACTCAGCGTATTATTTGATAATAACCGTCATATAGACTGTACGATGTTATTGGTTAGGTTAGGTTAGGGTAGTTTAGGAAACAGTAGGCTGCAGGTACTAAGGTAGATCGCACATAATAGTCGCAATGTTTTTAGTGCATTATTATTTTTTTTTTAGATTAATGATGTCGTTTGTCATATAATAAGAATGTGAATTAAGACTTACTTTTTGTGCTGGCACCTATTAACACTTGTTGGTATTTGAGTATACCAGTGGACATACAAGGCCACTGGTGTCAGGACACTTTATCGGAACGTAGCTTGTGTCACTCCAGCAGAACTTGTCCCGGATCTCATCTCACAAAATAAGGGACTGGCTGATTTCATTTGTGCTCTGGTATATCTGAAATATATTTTAGGTGCAGACTTAGTAATAGAAAAGAATTTCGATCGTCTAATCATTGTTGTATTCTGTCATGGATAATTTTCTAGGGGTTACAGTCAGTGATGGTGGAGGCTTTATCCTACCTCGGTTTTTATTCAATTCCCAATCTCATTCGGGCCATGAAATAACCAGATAAGCACATTACATATGTGAAAACATGAATCATTTTTTTACCCCGACCGGGACTCGAACCTAGGACTTATGATTACTAAGTCAAGGCGCTACCACTACACCACAGAAGGTTAAAAGGAATCCAACCTTATAGCTTATATTTGCTATACTTAGGAATGAACGCATTCTAACTGAATGCCACTATGTTCATATTACAGATTCCCCAACCTCACTCGTGGCTTCATTTTAGCATTTAATTCAATTCCCAATCTCATTCGGGCCATGAAATAACCAGATAAGCACATTACATATGTGAAAACATGAATATTTTTTTTACCCCGACCGGGACTCGAACCTAGGACTTATGATTACTAAGTCAAGGCGCTACCACTACACCACAGAAGGTTAAAAGGAATCCAACCTTATAGCTTATATTTGCTATACTTAGGAATGAACGCATTCTAACTGAATGCCACTATGTTCATATTACAGATTCCCCAACCTCACTCGTGGCTTCATTTTAGCATTTAATTCAATTCCCAATTTCATTCGGGCCATGAAATAACCAGATAAGCACATTACATATGTGAAAACATGAATCATTTTTTTACCCCGCTTATCTGGTTATTTCATGGCCCGAATGAGATTGGGAATTGAATTAAATGCTAAAATGAAGCCACGAGTGAGGTTGGGGAATCTGTAATATGAACATAGTGGCATTCAGTTAGAATGCATTCATTCCTAAGTATAGCAGATATAAGCTATAAGGTTGGATTCCTTTTAACTTTCTGTGGTGTAGTGGTAGCGCCTTGACTTAGTAATCATAAGTCCTAGGTTCGAGTCCCGGTCGGGGTAAAAAATTGATTCATGTTTTCACATATGTAATGTGCTTATCTGGTTATTTCATGGCCCGAATGAGATTGGGAATTGAATTAAATGCTAAAATGAAGCCACGAGTGAGGTTGGGGAATCTGTAATATGAAAATAGTGGCATTCAATTAGAATGCGTTCATTCCCAATGATAGCAGATATAAGCTATAAGGTTGGATTCCTTTTAACCTTCTGTGGTGTAGTGGTAGCGCCTTGACTTAGTAATCATAAGTCCTAGGTTCGAGTCCCGGTCGGGGTAAAAAAATGATTCATGTTTTCACATATGTAATGTGCTTATCTGGTTATTTCATGGCCCGAATGAGATTGGGAATTGAATTAAATGCTAAAATGAAGCCGCGAGTGAGGTTGGGGAATCTGTAATATGAACATAGTGGCATTCAGTTAGAATGCGTTCATTCCTAAATATATATATATATATATAATATTATATATATATATATATATTATATATATATATATATATATATATATATAACTGAAGGAGGGGCTAGAATACTTCCTCGGTGTTGCCCTGCGTGTCGTAAGAGTCGACAAAATGGGGCGGAGCGAGGGGACTGGAAATCACCTCCTCTGTCTTGTCTCTTCCCAAAGAGTCAGAGTATTTTGCTTGACTGAGCCATTCCCCTTATAAGAGGAAACGTGCTCATGTAGCATATATGTATATTATATATATATATATATATATATATATATATATATATATATATATATATATATATATATATATATATATATATATATATATATATATATATATACAATCTTAAGATTCAATTATATTAGTTCTATTGAATGCCAAAAGATAATTTTGCGATCTCAGATTATATGGTATTAAAGGCTATATTTACACATTGCAAGATTAACGATAGGATATTCACATGCTTTATCTTTAAAGAGGTCATCACGTTTCTCACGTTTTGTTTATTGCTTTACAAGTTATTGCACTGATCGAGTGAAGTTGACCTCTTTTTTTGCGTGTTGGAAATATTTTTTAATATACTTAGTATTTATAAACAGATAATTATATTACGGACGTTCACAGGTATATAAGACTCCCCTTGAGGTTGTTTTCTAATAAAGAAATGACTTTAAGGTTTTAAAATGCATCGCGAAATACGAGTGAGAGGCGATGACGGACTGACTACAGTTGATAAATGAGCGCGAGAGGTTAAAATTGATAGGCTCTCTTGATAGAGATCAGACTTGATGTGGGTTGTGGTGAATGGATGAGAATTGGGTGGAGTATGACAATCAAGACAAAACATGGGTGGGGACTGACGATCGCAAAATATAGAGGACTACAAATTATGAATAATAAAAAAAAAATGGAAATGGAGAAAGTCAAGTCCCCCCGTGATGTTGGCTGCATTCAGAGTTTTTCTTTACTGCAGTGTTTCGACAGTAGATTTGTGGCCCAATGTAAAACGTGTAAACCTTAAGTTTTGTGTTTTGCTAAAATTGATTAAATCGTTGTGAGAGAAATCTATGTCATAACGTATTTCAATATCGTATTCATGTTAACTCCTTCCCTCAGAGCTCAGTGGAACGGCATCTTGCTCATATCCTGTTCACAATCTCTGGTTTCCTTTTGACCTGATTTACGAGACAAATGCAGTCTTTGCAAGATAAATATAGGAGATTATGTAGCTATAAGTCATATATCTTTATTCCTGTAACTTGAGTTTGGGGCGTTGTGCATGATATCTCCGTACCAAATCCAGTGGGTGAAAAGTATAGAACGTGAATAGTCTCCCTTCATTGACAGATTTTGTCTTATCAGCAGGCTAAATTACCTGCACCATGAGAGGTGTTGGATTTGTAGTTTAAAGATATCTTCGTTACCTCGTGCTTCGATAGAAGTTTTCTCTTATATATATATATAT
>JAXCGZ010002769.1:7500-10000 GCA_037179515.1 Halocaridina rubra | reverse complement strand
ATTCACTTTTTAACGAAGTGTTTATTGATGACTTGACATCAGGTTTTAACCATCAATTTTATGTCTTTACAGATGCTTGCACATTTAATTTTATCATTTGTATCTATCAACTGAGTTGCTCGAGTCTTGTTGAGACTGCGATTCCTTTTTTTTTTTTTTTTGGAAAAAAAAAAAAACAGGTTTGCTTCTTTAGGTTCAAGTATCTGAATATCGTTTCCTATTTTCTCTCCTGCATGTCAGTGCTATATTTAGTTTGATTCCTTATCTTTTGAAAGAGGTCTTGACGAGCTTCAACGAGGATACGCTCGCCTTTTACGGCCAGGCAGCTCAGACGGCCGCTCGTAGACCCGCTTTGGCTTCTAAGTGGTAAAATGTCTCGGAATGCACTGATACTCATCAGTCGGTGGGAGGATGCTCTTTGGCTCCCCCCCTTCTTAAGACTACAAGAGATGGGGGTAGATATGACGTAGATAAATTTAGCGCTATACTATAAGTAGTGAAATCTCTTTTTACCAACTTTTCTTCGTGTAATGGGTTTAATTGGATTGTGTATATCTTGTACCGTCTCAGGAGCGCATGCAAAAATTGGGACCTGACTATACAGAAAATTCGAATTACTGAATGCAAGCAATTTAATAATAATAATAATAATAATAATAATAATAATAATAATAATAATAATAATAATAATAATAATAAAAAGACCTAATCGAATAATTGGGACCTATTAACATTTAAGGTCCAAATTCTTCATGAGCTCACCGTCTTATCTTCCAGTAGATTAATATTGCACAAGACACACACATACACACTCATATATATATATATATATATATATATATATATATATATATATATATATATATATATATATATTATGTATGTATGTATGTATGTATGTATTTACTTTTACGCTTTGTCGCCACTTCCTTGTACATTCTTTGCGTAGTAAGATCCCCCCCCCCCTTTCCACGCCAACATCGTTGTGGTCTTTCCGGCCATTGTTACGTAAATTTTTCTTCTCTGTGACTAATATATTACCACATGTTTCTAAATTGTGTTTTATTTAATATATATAGAGGGCGAGGGGTTAACACTCCTGTCATGTAATATATATATATATATATATATATATATATATATATATATATATATATATATATATATATATATATATATATATATATATATATATATATATATATATATATATATATATATATATATATATATATAAAGGCCATCAGACTCAAGGATGACCTTTCACATGCTTCTAATCTCGATTCTTATTCTCTTTGGGGAAAGGTATCATCTCATTTATTTTTCGGTACTACTTCCATCGCTGCTCTGAGGAGTTGGCGAGTTGCATCCCTTGCCTGATGACGAGACTGTGTAAGATACGCCAAGCGGTCTCGTCACACAAGTACTGTGTGATGGTTTGTAGCTCGCGGATTGGTCGGTGCAGTGACTACTTTTATATATATATATATATATATATATATATATATATATATATATATATATATATATATATATATATATATATATATATATATGTAACGAGCCAAGGATTAGAGTATGTAGCAGATTCAATACTGATCTACTGCAGTGTTTTTCCTCTTCTCATGAATCGTGAATGCTTATTTACGATCTCAGAAGGTATTGTTACTGAAAATATCTTCATCATGCATAGCAAAATTTTTAATGCAATAATAAAGTTTTTGCATATTATTATTATTATTATTATTATTATTATTATTATTATTATTATTATTATTATTATTATTATCATTATTATTATTATTAATATTATTATTATTATTATTATTATTATCGTTATTATTATTATTATTATTATTTATTATGCGTTATTTTATTCCTATTCTTTGACGCGAGACATTATTCTCTCTCTCTCTCTCTCTCTCTCTCTCTCTCTCTCTCTCTCTCTCTCTCTCTCTCTCTCTCTCTCTCTCTCTCTCTCTCTCTCTCTCTCTCTCTCTCTCTCTCTCTCTCTCTCTCCCAGTTTGCGCGTGACTGTAAAGGTAATTTAAAAGAAATATCCTCTTAGTATATTTGTCTTTAAGTCCTTATGTTCAAGAAGTCCCATTATTACAATATCTCTGTACTGTTTTTCCGTAGTTTCTGTCTATTATTTCTACTACTTTTATGTGTTTGCTTGTTCATTTTTATTTGGTTTCTTTACACATTGCATATGAAGTCCGTAAACCCTCTCCTCATGAAAAGGCAATGGAAGGAAGGACGTTAATATAGGTGAAAGGCTACATCCAGATATTTCTTGCGTGGTGTTCCCTCTTCTTCCTTAGTGTCTGGTGCGAGTTTTTTCTTTTTTATGTTCAGTTATGGCCTCCTCAGACTTACGTCTCTTTTACTGTCATAAAAAAGGATTTTTTTCTTATAATTATGAGTTTTTAATTTTTCTCTTTTTCTTTGTTACTTTTTATGGGAGATGTAATTTAGCCGTAAAACCCGAGAAATGGTT
>JAXCGZ010002769.1:0-5000 GCA_037179515.1 Halocaridina rubra | reverse complement strand
TTTTGAAGATACGCTGCCTCTCTCTCTCTCTCTCTCTCTCTCTCTCTCTCTCTCGCATGGGTAAGCATGTTTGTTTACGTTCCTGATATTTTCATGGTTTTTCGTGTTTTCTAAACTGCCTTTGTGTATTTTATGTACCTCTGTGACCCTGTGAAGTGTTTTAGAACAATGAAAATGTGTCTCTTAAGTTTTTGAATTTATGAACTTAGTCTTATTTTAAGTTAAGATAATCAAATTTTCCCGTAAAGGGCTCACATTTAATTTTTTTCAAATTCTGCGCATGCGCAGTAAGAACATCTACAAGCGCTGCCAGTGGCAAAAGTATTTTAATCTTAGTGTTTTGTATTTTTCATATTATAATGTCTTCTACTGAAAACCTAGTGTCTTTGGAAAACCCTACTTGGGAATTCCTCAATGATAATTATACAAAAATTGAATTACAAAATCACTGTCGGGAAATAGGTATCACAAGGGTCTGGCACACGAAAGATAAACTCATTGATATGATTCTTGAAAAGCATAGATCGTCACTAACAAACGATTCAGAGAGTAATGTTGATAACTGTGAATTAGCTCCTCAAGAGGAAATGAGAGACATTGAAGAGATGAGAGAGAGAATAAAAGTCAGAGATCTTGTTATCGATAAACTCACAATCACAGTCAACAAGTTAAATGATCGTATCTCTTCACTGGAAGAACAAGTCGGGTTACTTCAGGGAACATACAACTCACAGCAGACGACACCGGAACCGCAGGGTGTAACCCCTACCCGGCCCCTACCAGAGGGAAGCCTGCTTCTGGGTGACACAAACCTCTCCCCTGTTCGTATGTCAGACTTGAACCAACAATGCTCCGTTCAAACTTTAAAAGGAGCTAATATAGATCTCATAAATTGTTGGGTCTCAGAGAAACTTCGATGGGCTCCTAAATATTGCATCTTATACTGCGGTATTCAAGACATCCTTAATGGATCTCAGCCTGTGGATATCCTTGATAGATTGGGCTCTCTCATAACCGATCTCAAGGAGGTGAACGAGGAGATGAGCATACACATATGTGAAGTAGCACCTGTCCTTAGAGTCGAAGAGTTCGATGAAAAGATCAACTATTTCAACAATCAACTAGCAACTTGGAGTGAGACCAATGGGGTTTCAGTTATCAAGACTAATCTGCAGTTCAGGCTTGGTACCGGCGACGTTGATCGGATGTGTTATGATGTAAATGATAAGGGGGATGCTCTCAACAGATTTGGCGTCATCAGGTTATTGAACATAATTGCTAAGCAATGCCCATTCTTCAAACTAAGCAACAACTGGGAAGAAATCATATACCAAACCATACCTACTACATATGCTTCTGTATTGCAGCGGCAACAACGACCGGTCACGGCCAATAACGACAATCAAAATAACACATACAGGAACAGAAACTACGACCGGCATCGCCAGCTCCCCTCAATAAGAAAAAATAATGATCTCAGAAACGCCTCTCAAGAAAGTAGCAACGATCAGCATTCTAGAAGGGATCCTCAACAGCATTCGGATGGACGTCATACCCGGGATTTTCGTCATCAGAATCGTCAAATCCCACCTGGTATTCGAGGATGGAGACGAGACTCGGGGATGAATCACAGTCTCTATGACCTCGACCAACCACGGCGCTACCCCCAGCGTCCCCGGGAGAGGGAGAAATTGCAGCAGCTCTACAGTCGTCGACAGCCCTGTTCAAACTGTGGGGAAATAAACCATGATCTTTCCCACTGTTGGTTTAACTATAGACTTAAATGTGGTCACTGCCGTGAACATGGACATAAAACAAGATTATGTCCCTTAAATATATAGCAATCACATTGTAGTACAGGCTTATTGAAACAGTTCATAAACATACAACACATCAATGCACAATCACTTTTGGGTAATTTCGAAAATATTGCACTAATGATCAGAGAAAATAACGTGGATATAATGTGTGTTTGTGAAACTTGGCTCCAAGCAAATATGCAGTCTGGTTTTGTTGCTATACCTGAGTATTCTTTTTATCGATTTGATGGCGGTAGGGGTGGGGGTGTGGGGGTGTATGTAAGAAATCATCTAACGGTCTCCCTATTAAAGACCCCTGAAGTCGAGCGACCTCCTCATCTTGAAGACATTTGGTTGACTGTTCAGAGTAGGAAATCCCCTTCATTCATCCTGGGATGTGTATATAGACACCCACATGCACTCAACGACACCTTTGATTACATCTCCGAGGTATTTCGGTCGGTCTGTTTGAGGAGCAAACCTCTCATTATTATAGGCGACTTCAATGATAATCTCCTTCTTCCTAATAATAAAATGGGGAAATTAATTCAATCCCTCCACTTAAATCAGCTTGTGAATAAAGCAACCCGTACCACCGCTAATTCCTCCAGCCTAATTGATCTTATAATTACCAATACACCTAGTTTTATAGTTCACCACGATGTCTTACCTTGTCCTGTAGGAGACCACGAGCTTCTAATAGCTACAGTTAATGTCAGGAAGGAAAAGAGACCGCCAATTGTTAAAACTTTCCGATCTCTTGAGAATTATTCTCAAAATTGTTTCTGCGACACTCTTCTTAATGAATACAACATTTTAAATTCAATACTAACTACAGATTGTGTAAATTATCAAGTTTCTACTTTTACTGATGTTTTTACGAGATGTTTAAATGAATGTGCCCCTCTTACAACCAAAGTCATGACACGCCCTCCTGCCCCGTGGATTGACTCTCAGTTAAAAGAGCAAATGAAAAAGAGAGATGACCTCCTAAGGCAATTTAAATCTGATAGACAAAACTCCGAGATGGAAAGAGCCTATAGAAGAGAAAGAAACCTTACTAAAACAATGTTGTCCGAAAAGAAGAAAAATCATTTCAGGGAAGAATTTTCCAAGTTTAAGGGAAATATCAAAGGAACTTGGAATGTTATAAAAAGAATAATTCCTGCAAATAAGGAAATCTTAGAAAATTCTGACCTTCTCAGTGATAATGTGGAAAAGCGAGTGAATGATTTTAATAAGTATTTTGCTGAAATAGGTAAGTCCACATATGAAAAGTCCCAAGAAAATAATGACTTGATTATTAATCAACCACATAATTGCCAGCCTCCAGCTGAAAGAAGTATTATCAATAATTTTAGACCGCACCCAATCGATTTAGTCACACTTATTCTTATCATAAAGAACCTCAAACCAACAAACTCTTGTGGTTCCGATGGGATACAACTTCGCTTCCTAATTGACTCATTGCCAGTTACAGTATTTTTCATTTTAGTCATTGTAAATACATCCATTGTTACAGGCAGTTATCCTAACCTCTGGAAGCATCCCTATATCATCCCCGTTTTTAAGAGTGGAGATACTAATAATGTTGAAAATTATAGGCCAATCTCTCTTCTCAGCATTCTGTCTAAAATACTTGAGAAGGTAGTTGCCACCCAGTTAATAAATTTCCTTGAATTAAATTGTCTATTATGTGAAGAACAACACGGTTTTCGGCCTAAACTTTCGACCGAGACGGCCCTACTTAAAATTACTGATAAAATTTATAGTAATATTGAAAATAAGAAAATATCACTTTTATTATTGTTAGATTTGTCTAAAGCATTTGACAGTGTACACCATCAAATTCTAATGAGAAAACTTTCCAAAGTTCATGTTGACTCATTTTGGTTCGAAAATTATCTGAAAGATCGAATTCAATCAGTTCGAATGGGCTCGACTCTCTCTTCCTCTTTAGATATCAGTTTTGGCGTTCCTCAGGGTTCAATTTTAGGTCCTCTGCTTTTCTTAATATATGTTAATGATTTACCTCAATTTATAAGAGATTGCCTACTTGTTATGTATGCTGATGACACCCAGATTATGCTTACTGGTGACATTGATAGAATTCCTGAAATCTTAAAAAGGGCTGAAGATATATTAAACTGTACCAAAAGTTATTTTAACAGTAATGGTCTTTTACTGAACGAAAATAAAACTAAATTCGTTATTTTTGGATCAAATCAATACCTGTCCCGCATTCCTGAGAACATCAGTATAAATTTCAACAATGTTTCACTCTTCCCATCTAATAAGGTTAAAAATCTAGGAGTTATTATGGACAGTACCATGACATTTAATTTTCATATCGATGAACTACATAAAAAAGTGAACGGGACCCTTATTTACTTGAACAGAGTCTATGAAAGATTCGAGCCTGATTGTAGGGCAATTGTAGTACAAACATTGATTTTAAGTATTCTCAACTACTGTCTAAGTGTTTGGGGTTCCACGACTAAGACCCAGATGTTACGAGTGAAAAGGCTCCAGAATTTTGCTGCAAGAGTTGCCATAGGGGGGGTGCATAAACATGATCACGTGACTCCCCTCTTTGAGAGATTGGGTTGGCTAAGGATGGACATGAAGTTCATATATAATATCTGTCTTTTAGTTTTTAAAATAAATCATGGAATATTACCGGAATGGCTCTTCTCATTGCCAACAGTTAATCAAGTGCGTATCAATAACGTCAACACCAGATATCAGAATTCTTTTTACGTGCCCAGAACTTCCACTGATATTGGGGCAAGAGCCTTAAATGTAATAGGCCCGAGACTTTGGAACTCTTTACCCGCAAACTTAAGAAGTTGCCAAACATTACCCTCACTTAAATCTCATCTTTTAAATCACCTACTTAATAAGTGATTTTAGTCTCATTATTATCCTCCCATTGGGTAAACGAAGTGTATGTATGCATATTTTATTGTGTAAATTTTTTGATTTTGTGCTTTGCAAATTTCATTAGTTTTATTTTGACATTTTACATTGTAATTTGTAATTAGATTAATTATCATGTGTAAATTTTGTGATTTTGTGCTTTGCAAATTTCATTAGTTTTATTTTGACATTTTACATTGCAATTTGTAATTAGATTAATTATCATGTAATAGCCATTTTTGATGGAATAAAGTTTTTGACTTTGACTTTGACTCTCTCTCT
>JAXCGZ010002768.1:15000-36438 GCA_037179515.1 Halocaridina rubra | reverse complement strand
ATACACTGTATATACATGCATATACACGGAACCGTTCTTCTTTGCAAGTGGGGTGACCGAGCCAAGAAAACAGGCATTCGCCACGATTCACACATGCCTCAACTACTCCTCTTAGCTCCTTGATGATAAAGGTCTGCCACATTTCCACCCCTACCACCCTGCTGGTGTAATCCATAAAGTTGATGGTAATTGTAGTCTAGACTGAAGCCTGACAGCCACAGCTGGTTTACCCATACTGCTGCATCACATGGGCAATTCCCCTCAAACTCATTTACCTGCTGAGCAGCAGGTGCCTGAAATCCCTTTGGCGAGTGTCACCTATACACAATCTTTATGTACTTATTCCTATCTCTTGCACCCTCTCTTCCATGCTCCACTGACATTCTACATGCATGCAATGCCTTTTTCATGCCATTCATCCATCTCATTCTATGCCTTCCTCTTTGTCTAACTCCAGCCATTTTTTGCACTCCACACTCTCTTTGCTATTCTTTCCTCACTCATCCCTTCCATGTGTCTAAACCAACACAACACTCTCTGATCTAACCCTATCCAACAGCCTTTTTCAACACCTGTCCTTTGTCTGATCTCCTCATTTCTCACTGTATCTATTCTAGATACACCAATAATACGTCTCAAACACATCGCCAATACAGTCAGCTTGTTCCTTCCATCCTTTCTTGTATTCCAAGTCTCTGTTCCATATAATGCTGTCGGCACAATCACAATTTCATATTTCCTTCTCTTCGCATTTATTCCCAAACGCTAATTTCTTATCACCCTAAACATGTACTTGCTTCATTCACTCTATGACTGACCTCCGTATCCACTCATCCATTCCATGATGCGTGCGACCCCAAATACTTATAACTTTCAACTTCTTCAAGCAACTCCCCATTCACTCCTACATTCAATCTACCACCATTAACACTCCTCGTGTATCTCATGACTTTTCATTTACCATTAGTTGCTCGCAGTTCCTTCTTTCATACACCCTAGCAAACACAGTCACCAAATGATTCACTTCATTCTCAGTATCAGGCACCAGTGGCTTGCCCTCCGCGAATATCTATTGATGCAGTTTCCACACCCTTCCAATATAGGAAATGTCCACCTCTATTAGTTCCCATCCAAAGGCTTGCTTCCACTCATAAGGTCCCGATTTAATTTCCCCGATAAGTACAGAAGTTCTTCTCCGGAACCGGTTACCGGTAAGGAGAGAGTAGTGGCACTTACAATGTGATAGCAACTGTCAACTCAGCGAACAAGTGAATACATCATAAGCGTATGAGCCTCACGCTTAACTAGCCCCATATTTAGCTCCACGAAGTGGTTTTGGGAAAATGGAGAGAGAGAGAGAGAGAGAGAGAGAGAGAGAGAGAGAGAGAGAGAGAGAGAGAGAGAGAGAGAGAGAGAGAGAGAGAGAGAGAGAGAGAGAGAGAGAGAGAGAGAGAGAGAGAGAATAATGCATTCTGCTGTGTTGAGTACATTATTACGATTAGCTTCAATAAATAGCAAAAATATATTTCTTAGCCATTAAAAGAGAGAAAAAAAAACAGAAAAGCGAGGGTGGATCACGCCAATACATTCCAAGACTGCAGCTCCCTAAGATGGCCCAAAGAGCAAATCTTCTCCAAAAACGCAATGAACTAACATGGAGAAGGTAATTAGGTTACTTCTGGGCAAATCCTGTAACAGTAATGCCTCCCAGTGTCCACACGTGAAGATAATCCCAACCTCACCAGTAATGAATAATTTTTCTCTTTCTTGCAGCCATTCACCTATTGTTTCATTCTAAATCTTAGTTTATTGTGTATCAATTGACCCAAACTTAACATAATCTTTACCTATATATTTAAAAACGGCCTGAGTAATGTAGCCCTTCATTTTCTAGGAGGGACTATTATCCCTCATGTCAAAAAATATGAAATCTCCTTAAAACACACACACACACACACACACACACACACACACACACACACACACACACACACACACACACACACACACACACACACACACACACACACACACACACACACATACACACACACACACACACAAACACACACAAACTCACACATATCAACAGTAACAAACTTATTAGAATTTTATTATGAGGTAAACCAAATCTTACAGGAAAGAGAGGGCTGGGCAGATTGCATATTCCTAGACTTCCAGAAAGCGTTTGACACTGTTCCACATGGGAGACTTATTAGGAAGCTGCAATCAATGGCTAGAATAGGTGGAAATGTTTTGGAATGGATAAAAACTTACTTAGAAGGAAGGGAACAGAGGGTTAGAGTAAGACACTCAGTGTCTGAATGGAGAAGAGTTAGTAGTGGAGTTCCACAGGGTTCAGTTTTAGGGCCACTTTTGTTCCTTGTATATGTAAATGACCTACCAGAGTCTGTAAATTCATTCATGAATATGTTTGCAGATGATGCAAAGATTGTGAAGAAAGTGGGAAACGAGAACAATGGTAGAGAACTTCAGGAGGATCTAAATAATGTGCATGAGTGGTCAGAAAAGTGGCTAATGAAATTCAATACTTCAAAATGTAAGGTAATGAGAATGGGTACAAGTGCAAGAAGGCCCAAGCTTGACTACTCGGTGGCTGGAGTACAACTTCAAGAGACAGAAAATGAGAGAGATCTAGGAGTAAACATACTGGCAGATTTGTCTCCAGAAATACATATAAATGGCATAGTAAGGGCAGCATATGCATTCTTATCAAATGTAAGGGTAGCCTTCAGGCACATGGACAAGGAAATGTTCAGAAATATTTATGTAACCTATGTGAGGCCAAAACTCGAATATGCAGCCCCCCTTTTGGAATCCGCACTTGAAAAAGCACATAGCTAAGCTTGAAAAAGTTCAAAGACATGCCACGAAACTGGTGCCAGAAATACGCAATCTCAGTTATGATGAGAGGCTGAGGGAATTAGACTAACCATCACTCGAAGCTAGAAGAGTGAGGGGGGATATGGTAAGAGTCTTTAAATTCCTTCATGGTTATGATAGAGTGGATAGGGATCGATATTTTGATATGGCTGGCTCTAGAACTAGAGGTCATAGTTTGAAGCTTCGTAAGAAAACTTCTTTGCAGGATGTAAGGAAATACTTTTTCAGTGTAAGAGTAGTTGATAATTGGAATTGGCTAAGCGAGGAGGTAGTTAATGCTATCTCAATCCATAGTTTTAAGGACAGGTATGATAAGTATCACTAAGTATAAAATGGAACCGATCAGGAGACGGGAAGATACGAGCTTTGGGCTCTTTCCCGTAAACACAATCAGGTAATCACAATTAGGTAATCACACACACACACATAAATATGGAACAGACAAAAAATACAAATACCTATGGAAAGCAAAATCTTTACAGGAAAATAGGAAAAACAATCATCGCAAGTGTGTGTGCAAAAGTGTTAGGAAGATAAAATCATCGCAATTATGTGTGCATAACGTTAGGCGTGATAAAATTTTATAACATACCATTGAATGTAGCCTTCTCGGAGGTAAAATACCAAAGCAGAGGTGCAGATACCGCATAGAGGTAGGGGGGGGGGGGGTCAAACATGTACTATTGTAGAAAAAATTGGGCATTTTCTTTCTTCCATCGCATCTCCTTGACAATGCTAGCTATATCCTCCTTTCCTAGAGAAGCAGCCTAATCTAAGAATTATTGTTATTATAATTATTATTATTATTATTATTATTATTATTATTATTATTATATTAGTAGTAGTAGTAGTAGTAGTAGTAGTAGTAGTAGTAGTAGTAGTAGTAGTAGTAGTAATAAAATGCTGCTACTACTACTACTACTACTACTACTACTACTACTTACTACTACTAATAATAATAATAATAATAATAATAATAATAATAATAATAATAATAATAATAATAATAATAATAAAAATAATAATAATAATAATAATAATAATAATAATAATAATAATAATAATAATAATAATAGTAAAAATAATAATAATAATAATAATAATAATAATAATAATAATAATAATAATAATAATAATAATAATAATAATAATAATAATAATAATAATAATTTATATATATATTTATATATGTACATTTATATACGTTTATATACATACATATATATACAATTATATATATATATATATATATATATATATATATATATATATATATATATATATATATATATATATATATATATATATATATATATATGTATGTATTATATATATATATATATATATATATATATATATATATATATATATATATATATATATATATGTATATATATATATATATATATATATATATATATATATATATATATATATATATATATATATATATATATATATATATATATATATATATATATATATATATATATATATATATATATATATATATATATATATATATATATATATATATATATATATATATATATATATATATATATATATATATATATATATATATATACATATATATATATATATATATATATATATATATATATATATATATATATATATAATATATATATATATATATATATATATATATATATATATATATATATATATATATATATATATATATATATATATATATATATATATATATATATATATGTATATATATATATATATATATATATATATATATATATATATATATATATATATATATATATATATATATATATATATATATATATATATATATATATATATATATATATATATATATATATATATATATAGCATGGACACAAGCCTTATTCCCCCTTGTAAGGGGGGTAGCCGAGCCAAGAAACGCGCATTCACCACGATCCACATACACTCCTCAACCACTCCTCTCAGCTCCTTGGGGATAGAATACAGAGGCTTATTAATTTGCAACTCGAGTTGCCCTGAGAGGAATAAGAAAACATGACGACATCACACCAGCTCTCAATAAACTTGGGTGGCTGCGGGCAGAAAACAAGGTCGCTTATGCTATTCATGTTTTTGTATTCAAAATTTTGGACCATCATTATCCTAGCTGGCTATTTGATTTAAAAACAGTCAGGGATATAAGGGGAACCAACACAAGACAGAGCAGTGAGCTCTTTATTCACAGAACACAGAAGCAGGTTTAAAGATGATCACTATCAAAGGGCCAACACTCTGGAATAATATTCCAGAGCATCTTAAAAATGCATCCTCCTTCACAGCTTTCAAAGGCAAACTATATAGTTTTCTTTTGGACAAATAGTTGCTGCTCATTAAGAACTAATTATTCTCATTGTAAGGAAAACAAATATGGAAATGATGCCGATAATAACGATCCTGTATCTAGTGTCATACTTACTACTTTATTATTAACATTATTGTTAACATTTTTATTACAGCATTATTATTTTCTATGAAAGCTACATTTAATTTAACTATATGTATTACCCTCTTATCTATTAGTTTAAATACATGTCTACTTATAAGTTACTATTAATGTTGAATAACCATTGTACAAAATGGAAATAAATGTTTGTTTGTTTGTTTGTTGTTTCACCCTGCTTGGGTCATCCACATGGTAGGTGGGCGAGGATATTGTACAATGAGGGCCTACAGCCACAGTTGGTTTACTCCCACTGCTTCATCAAATGACAACTCCCCTCACGCCCGTCCACCACAGTTCACTGAGTTAGCAGGTGTGAGTAATCCCTTTGGGCCACGTCACATATGCACAATATTCCTTCACTCATTCCTATCTCTTGCACGCACTCTTTCCTGTTCCATTGACATTCCACGTGCATTCAGTGCTCTTTTCATGCCATCCATCCTTCTCTTTCTAGGTCTCCCTCTTAACCTAACTCCAATCTCTTCTGCACTCCACACTCTCTTCACTAATCATTCATTACTCATCCTTTCCATGTGTCCAAACCATCTCAGCACTTTTTGATCCGACCTATCCAACGGTTTTATTCCAACACCTGTTCTCTGCCTGACATCCTCATTTCTTACTCTTTCTATTCTAGATACACCAATCATACATCTCAAACACCTCATCTCCATTACATTCAACTTGTTTCTTTCATCCTCTCTTGCATTCCAAGTCTCTGCTCCATACAATGCTGTCGGCACAATCACACCTTCATATATCCTTCTCTTTGCATTCATTCCCAATTATCTATTTCTCATTACACTTTTCAACCCACCTAGACATTTACTAGCTTCTTTCACTCTGTGATTTATCTCTACATCCACTCGTCCACTCCTTGCTACATGCGACCCCAGATACTTAAAACTCTCAACTTCTTCAAGCAACTCCCCATTCACTCCTACATTCAATCTGCCAACAGTAACACTCCTCGTGCATCTCATGACTTTGCTTTTACCAATGTTCACACGCAACTTCCTTCTTTCACACACACTAATAAACTCAGTCACCAAATGATTCATTTGATTTTCAGTATCAGCAACAAGTACAGTATCATCCGCAAATAGCAATTGACTCAATTTCCACAACCTTCCCTCCTCACCCACTACTTCCAAGCC
Organism: Halocaridina rubra; assembly: GCA_037179515.1. Lineage (NCBI taxonomy): Eukaryota > Metazoa > Arthropoda > Malacostraca > Decapoda > Atyidae > Halocaridina > Halocaridina rubra. The sequence continues at coordinate 29,889 of JAXCGZ010002768.1, read as the reverse complement.
TCTGTCTAATACTGTTTAATTTACTTCCCTTACCACTCCATCCATATGCACATTAAACAACCATGGCGACATTACACAACCTGAATGAATTTAAGAATAATTCCTCCGTGTTCCCCTGCGTGTCGTAAAAGTCAACTAAATGGGGCGGAGCGGGGGGACTGTGAATCCCCTCCTCTCTATTTTACTTCCTACGAGTAGCCAAGAGATATGGGGGTATTCTGGCAGGAGAGATCCAGCCAGAACCCTAATATTGGGTCTCTGAATTTGCGTGGTTGTGGTGTAAATGAAAGTAAGAGGGAGGTGATTGGGAATGTTTGTGGAAAGAAAGATAGATGTACTTGCAGTGAGCAAAACGAAGATAAAAGGTAATGGTGAGGTGACATTTGGGAGAGTGGTAGGTAGGGTGTCTGCAGTTGAAATGGGGAGAGGAAGAGAGGGAGTGACTGTTATTAAGCGAAGAGATGAATAAGTGTGTGGTAGAATGGAAGGAAGTATCTTCTCGAATAATAGTGGCTAACACGAGGCTGGGATGCGAGGCTTGGGCGTTTGTGAGTGCATATGGCCCTGCTAGTGAAAGAAGTGAGGTAGAAAGAGAAGAAGTTTTGATGGAATTCACAGAGTGTTTGGAAGACTTGGGAATGAATGTGAATGTGGTGTAGATGGGAGATTAAATGCTAGAGTAGGGAATGAGCCAGTGGATGGTGTAATTGGGATACATGGCATACCTGGTAGGAATGAAAATGGAGAGAAAATGATAGAAATATGCATTGAAAGAGAGATGCTGATTTCTAATACTGTATTTAAAAAGAAGGATGTGCACAAGTATACATGGGTCAGAGTGAATAATGGAAGAGTAGTTGACAGAGCATTAATGGATTATGTTGTGGTGAACAGGATGGTGATTGGAAGAGCATTGGATGTGAGTGTACTGAGAGGAGCTAGTGGTGGAATATCTGACCATTATTTAGTGGAAAGTAGAGTGAGAGTGGGAGAAAAGTGGAGAAAGAGAAGAAGCGAAAGAAGAGAGGTGCTAAAAGTGAATGAATTGTATAAGAGAGAGAAAGACTGTGAGTATAAGGCTAGTGTGAGAAATATGTGGATTGTTGTGAAAGAGGAAGTGGAGGCAGGCGTGGAAGAAGAATGGGGCTGTTTCAAGGAAGAGGTTATGAAGTATGCCGAGGCAGTGTATGAAAGGAGACTAACTGGTGGAAGTAAAAGGAAAGGTAGTAAATGGTGGAATGAGCAGGTGAGTGCAGTAGTGGCTGAAAAGAAGTAGGCTTACAAGGTATGGTTGCAGGTAGGTAATGGAGAGATGTATGAAAGGTATTGTGCAAATAGGATGTTAGCAAAGCACGTGGTGAGGGAGGCAAAGAGAGAAGCAGATGTAAAGTGGGGCAGATGCTTGTCTGAGAATTTTGAAAGGAATAAAAAGATGCTTTGGAAGGAAGTGAAAAGAGTGAGGAAAGGTGAATGTGGTAGGGAGGAGAGAGTGAAAGGAGCATATGGGAAATTGCTAGTGGATGAAATAAAGGTGAGAGAGAGATGAGATGAATATTTCAAGAACCTACTGAATGAGAAAATGATAGAGAGGCAGAGATTGTGGCTGTGCAAAACGAATGGAGAATGCCAATGTTAGGCGATGAGAATGATAGAGAAATAACAAAAGAGGAGGTGTATTTAGCATTGACAGCAACGGAAGCAGGTAAAGCACCAGGGATAGATGGATGTCATGCTGAATGCTTGTCAAAAGGTGGGGAGGCATTAGTAGAATTGATGGTTAGGTTGTTGAATGTATGTTCCAGGAAAGGGAGGGTCTCAGTTGATTGGAGGAGTGCATGTGTAGTTCCACTTTACAAAGGGAAGGGAGATAAGTATGAGTGTGGTAGTTTTATGGGAATTAGTTTGTTGAGTGTAGTTGGTCAGGTATATGGAAGAGTGTTAATCAAGAGAATTAGGAAAGTTACTGATAGATTGATTGGGGAAGAACAGTGTGGGTTCAGGAAAGGAAGAGAATGTGTGTATCAGGTGTGTGCGGTAAGACAGCTGTGTGAGAAATTCTTGGAGAAAGGTTGGGACACTATTTGGGCCTTTATGGATTTAGAGAAAGCGTAAGACAGATAGATAGAGAGGCGTTGTGGAGGGAGTTGCGACTGTATGGAATAAGTGGAAGTTTGTTGAATACGGTGATATGATTTTACATGAATAGTAGAGCATGCGTTAGAGTTTGGAATGATATGAGTGATTGGTTTGAGATGAATGAATATATATATATATATATATATATATATATATATATATATATATATATATATATATATATATATATATATATATAAATATGTATGTATGTGTGTGTGTGTGTGTTTGTGTGTGTGTGTGGATGCGCATTTGTGTGTGTGTGTGCGGAGGCGCGTTTGTGTGTATGTGTGTATAAGTGTGTATGTGCGTGTGTGTGCATGTGTGTGTATGTGCTTGGGTGTGTGTATGTGTGTGTATGTGTGTGTGCGTATGTGTGTGTATGTTTGTGTATGTGCGTGTGTGTATATGTGTGTGTGCGTGTGTGTGCATGTTCGTGTGTGTATGTGTGTATGTGCGTGCGTGTGTGTGTGTGAGTGTCTTTGTGCATGTGCGTGTGTGCATGTGTGTATGTACGTGTGTGATTACCTAATTGTGATTACCTAATTGTGTTTACGGGAAAGAGCCCAAAGCTCGTATCTTCCCGTCTCCTGATCGGTTCCATTTTATACTTAGTGATACTTATCATACCTGTCCTTAAAACTATGGATTGAGATAGCATTAACTACCTCCTCGCTTAGCCAATTCCAATTATCAACTACTCTTACACTGAAAAAGTATTTCCTTACATCCTGCAAAGAAGTTTTCTTACGAAGCTTCAAACTATGACCTCTAGTTCTAGAGCCAGCCATATCAAAATATCGATCCCTATCCACTCTATCATAACCATGAAGGAATTTAAAGACTGTTACCATATTCCCCCCTCACTCTTCTAGCTTCGAGTGATGGTAAGTCTAATTCCCTCAGCCTCTCATCATAACTGAGATTGCGTATTTCTGGCACCAGTTTCGTGGCATGTCTTTGAACTTTTTCAAGCTTAGCTATGTGCTTTTTCAAGTGCGGATTCCAAAAGGGGGCTGCATATTCGAGTTTTGGCCTCACATAGGTTACATAAATATTTCTGAACATTTCCTTGTCCATGTGCCTGAAGGCTACCCTTACATTTGATAAGAATGCATATGCTGCCCTTACTATGCCATTTATATGTATTTCTGGAGACAAATCTGCCAGTATGTTTACTCCTAGATCTCTCACATTTTCTGTCTCTTGAAGTTGTACTCCAGCCACCGAGTAGTCAAGCTTGGGCCTTCTTGCACTTGTACCCATTCTCATTACCTTACATTTTGAAGTATTGAATTTCATTAGCCACTTTTCTGACCACTCATGCACATTATTTAGATCCTCCTGAAGTTCTCTACCATTGTTCTCGTTTTTCCACTTTCTTCACAATCTTTGCATCATCTGCAAACATATTCATGAATGAATTTACAGACTCTGGTAGGTCATTTACATATACAAGGAACAAAAGTGGCCCTAAAACTGAACCCTGTGGAACTCCACTACTAACTCTTCTCCATTCAGACACTGAGTGTATGTGCGTGTGTGTATATGTGTATGTGTGTGTGTGAGCGTGTATGTGCATGTGTGCATATGTGTGTGTATGTGCGTGTGTGAGCGTGTATGTGTGTATGTGCGTGTGTATGTATATATGTATGTATGCATGTTTGTGCGTGTGTGTGTGCAAATATGTGTATATTAGTGTGCGTAGGTGTGTATGTTTGTTTCTATGTGTGTATGTGTTCGAGTATGTGTGGATGTATATGTCTGCATGTGTGTGTATGTGCGTGTGTGTATATGCTTGTGTGTGTATTGGTGTGTATGTGTACATGCGTGTGTATGTGCGTGTATGTGTGTGCATGTGCGTGTGTGTGTGTATATGTGTGTATGCGCGTGTGTGTATATATGTGTGCATGTGCGTGTGTGTGTATGTGCGTGTGTTCATGTGTGTGTATGTGCGTGCGGGTGTGTGTATGCGTGTGTGTCTGTGTATGCGTGTATGTATGTGTGTGTGTATATGCGTGTGTGTATGTGTGTGTAACTACCTAATTGTAACTACCTAATTGTGCTTACGTGAGAGAGCCCAAAGCTCGTAACTTCCCGTCTCCTTATCGGTTCCGTTTTGTACTTAGTGATGCTTATCATACTTGTCCTTAAAACTATGAATTGAGTTAGCATCAACTACTTCCACGCTTAGCGAATTTCAATTATCAACTACTATTACACTTGAAAATTTACTTCCCTACATCCTGCAAAGAGGTTTTCATGTGAAGCCTCAAACAATGACCTCTAGCTCTAGTGCCAGCCATATCAAAATATCGATCCTTATCCACTCTATCATAACCATGAAGAAATTTATAGGCTGTCACCATATCCCCCATCAATCATCTAGCTTCGAGTGATGGTGAGTCTAATTCCCTCAGCCTCTCATCATATCTGAGATTGCTTATATCTGGCACCAGTTTTGTGGCATGTCTCTGAACTTTTTAAAGCTTAACTATGTGCTTTTTCAAGTGCGTATTCCAAAAGGGGGCTGCATATTCAGGTTTTGGCCTCATATATGTTACATAAATATTTCTGAACATTTCCTTATCCATATGCATGAAGGTTACCCTTACATTTGCTAAGAAAGCATATGCTGCCCTTACTTTGCCATTTATATGCATTTCTGGAGACAAATCGGCCAGTATGTTTACTCTTAGATCTCTATCATCCTATTACTCTTGAAGTTATACTACTGCCACTGAATAGTCAATCTTGGGCCTTCTTGCACTTGTACCCATTCTCATTATCTTACATTTGAAGTATTGAATATCATTAGCCGATTTTCTGACCACTCATGCAGACTACTTTGATCTTGTTGAAATTCTCTACCATTGTTCTAGTTTTCTACTGTCTTAACATTTGCATCATCTGCAAACATATTCATTAATGAATGTACAGACTCTGATAGGTCATTTACATATTCAAGGAACAAAAGTGGCCATAAAACTGAACCCTGTGGAACTCCACGACTAACTCTTCTCCATTCAGACGCTGAGTGTCTAACTCTAACCCTCTTCCCTTCCTGCTAAGTATGTTTTATTTCCACCTGTTCTAGCAATTACAGCTTCTTGATAAGTCTCCCAAGTGGGACAGTGTCAAATGCTTTCTAGAAGCCTAAGAATATGCAATTGGCCTAGCCCTATCTTTCCTGGAAGATTCAGCTAACCTCATCATAAAATTTTAATAAGTTTGTTACTGTTCCAAGTGAAGAGAGATATGTTTCCTTAGAAGTTTCTCCATAGCTTTGCAAGCTATGCTGGTCAAGGAAACAGGTCTATAGTTTTGAGTCGTATCCCTCCTTCCCTTTTTGAAGATAGGTATCACTTGATTCCAGCATCTTGGAATCTCCCCTGACTCCAGTGGCGTTTTAAATATGATACTTAGTGAGATTGAGTTTGCGTATTATTTAAGTACATGAGGGGATATATCTTCAGGACATGTAGCTTTATGGACATCTAACTCCCTCATTACTTTGCATACCTCTGTGGCTGAAAGCATGATGTTCTCTAATACCGGCCTGTGAGCTTCTATCTCTGGGATCTGAGGGGTAGGGTATTTTCTACTGTAAATTCTGACTGACTCTCCTTGTTCAATTCTTTGCTGATCTCTTCATCTGTCTCAGTGATGCTTCCATCCGCTCTCTTAGGTTTAAAACCTGTTCTTTTACCTTCAGTTTTCCTCTGATAAAGCTGTGGAAAAGCTTGGGATTTTCATTAGCCTTCCTGGTGATGTCCCTTTCATAGTCTCTTTCTGCCTCTCTTCTTTTACTTAGGTAATCATTTCTTGATCTTTTATAGGTCTGCCAGGCATATGTATGTGTATGTACGTGTGTGTGTATGTGTGTGTATGTGGGTATATGTGTGTAAGTGCGTGTGTATGTATGTATGTATGTGTGTGCATGTGCATGTATTTGTGTGTATGCGCACGTGTGTGTGTATGTGCATGTGTATGTGCGTGTATGTGTGAGATTACCTAATTGTGATTACCTAATTGTGCTTACTGGAAAGAGCTCAAAGCTCGCATCTTCCTGTGTATGTGTATATATGTTTGTGTGTGTATGTGTGTATATGTACTTGTGAGTGAGTGTATGTATGTGTGTATGTGCGTGTGTGTATGTGTGTGAATGTGCGTGTGTGTGGGCGTATATGTGTGCATGCGTGTGTGTGTGTGTATGTTTGTGTGTTATTACCTAATTGTGATTACCTAATTGTGTTTACGGGAAAGAGCTCAAAGCTCGTATCCTCCCGTCTCCTGATCGCTTCCATTTTATACTTAGTGATACTTATCATACCTGTCCTTAAAGCTTAGCGAATTTTAATTATCAACTACTCTTACACTGAAAAAGTATTTCCTTACATCCTGCAAAGAAATGTTCTTACGAAGCTTCAAACTATGACCTCTAGTTCTAGAGCCTGCCATATCAAAATATCGATCCCTATCCACTCTACCATAACCATGAAGGAATTTAAAGACTGTTACCATATCCCCCCCTCAATCTTCTAGCTTCGAGTGATGGTAAGTCTAATTCCCTCAGCCTCTCATCATAACTGAGATTGCGTATTTCTGGCACCAGTTTCGTGGCATGTCTTTGAACTTTTTCAAGCTTAGCTATGTGCTTTTTCAAGTGCTGATTCCAAAGGGGGGCTGCATATTCGAGTTTTGGCCTCACATAGGTTTTATAAATAATTCTGAACATTTCCTTGTCCATGTGCCTGATGGCTACCCTTACATTTGATAAGAATGCATATGCTGCCCTTACTATGCCATTTATATATATTTCTGGAGACAAATCCGCCAGTATGTTTACTCTTAGATCTCTCTCATTTTCCGTCTCTTGAAGTTGCACTCCAGCCACCAAGTAGTAAAGCTTCTGACACTCATGCAGACTATTTAGATCTTCCTGAAGTTCTCTACCATTGTTCTCGTTTCCCACTTTCTTCACAATCTTTGCATCATCTGCAAACATATTCATGAATGAATTTACAGACTCTGGTAGGTCATATATATGTACAAGGAACAAAAGTGACCCTAAAAATTAACCCCGTAGAACTCCACTACTAACTCTTCTCCATTCAGACACTGAGTGTCTTACTCTAACCCTCTGTTCCCTTCCTTCTAAGTAAGTTTTTATCCATTCCAAGACATTTCTACCTATTCTAGCCATTGCTTGCAGCTTCCTAATAACTCTCCCATGTGGAACAGTGTCAAACGCTTTCTGGAAGTCTAGGAATATGCAATCTGCCCAGCCCTCTCTTTCCTGTGAGATTCAGTTTACCTCATCATGAAATTCTAATAAGTTTGTTACTGTTGATCTACCTTCTCTGAAGCCATGTTGCCTCACTGACAAAAAGTTGAAGGATTCCAAGTGAAGAGAGATATGTTTCCTCAGTAGTTTCTCCATAACTTTGCAAACTATGCTGGTCAAGGAGACCGGTCTATAGTTTATAGCTGTATCCCTCCTTTCCCTTTTGAAGATAGGTATCATGTTTGCTTGTTTCCAGCATCTTGGAATCTCCCCTGACTCCAGTGACTTTTTAAATATGATACTTAGTGCCACTGATATTTAGTTTGCGTATTTTTTAAGTACATGAGGGGATATGTCATCAGGACTTGTAGCTTTATGAACATCTAACTCCATCAGAGCTTTGCATACCTCTGTGTCTGTAAGGATGATGTTCCTTAATACTTGCCCTTGAGCTTCTATCTCTGCAATCTGAGGGGGTGGGGTATTTTCTACTGTAAATACAGACTGAAACTCCTTGTTCAATTCTTTGCAGATCTCTTCATCTGTCTCAGTGATGCTTCCATCCGCTCTCCTTAGCCTTAAAGCCTGTTCTTTTACCTTCAGTTTTCCTCTGATGAAGCTGTGGAAAAGCTTGGGATTTTCTTTAGCCTTCCTGGTGATGTCCCTCTCATAGTCTCTCTCTGCCTCTCTCCTTTTACTTAGGTAGTCATTTCTTGCTTTTTGTAGGTTTGCCAGGCATTTATGTTTTTTCTCCTCCTATACCTTTTCCAGCATTTGTCTCTCCACACCTTAGCTCTTTTGCACTCATTATCAAACCATTTATCTCTGGCATGAATTGCACCTACTTTGGTGAAAGGTATGCAGCAATCTACTATCTTCCCATATTTCTCACAAAAGATGTCATACATTTCCAGTACAGATTTGTTGTAAAATAAGGTTCTCCAGGCAATAACTGCAAAAAGCTCATTCATTTTGATGTAATCTCCTTTTGGATAGTTCCTCATGTCCTCAGTGCCTCTACCCTCAGGCAGAATATCTTCAATGATATACTCCATCAACAACACACAGTGGTCACTCTTTCCAATTGGTGGTTCATACTCAATTTTTTCAATATCCAACACATTATCTGTGAATACTAGACCAAGTAGTGATGGCTTATCCCCACCCCTGGCCCTCGTTGGTTCCATTACATGTTGGTGTAGGAAATTCCCTTGTACGCAATCTAGGAATCTTGCCCCGAATGAGTCCTCACCACTGTGTGGGTCAAGATTTATCCAATCTATCTCTTTATGATTAAAATCTCCCATAATCAAAATCCTACATTTTCTCTCCCGTGCCATGTTAACAACTGAGTTAATGACTTCAATAGTACCTATATGACTTTCCTCATAAACTTCTAGCCTATTCTGGTTCCTTGGTGTGTTATATACAACAGTTATTATAATGCTCTCTGACCCAGTATTTAGGCGAGCAACAAGAAATTCCTTGAACTCACTTTCTATAGCCAAGTTTATTTCTTAAACTTGAATCCTTTCACTTATGAGCAGTGCTATCCCTCCACCAGTCCTCTCAGATCTTTCAACCCTTAATACTCTGAAGCCTTTAGGAAAAACTGTGACACTGTTTATGTCCTCACTCAACTTAGTCTCTGTAATTGCTACTATATCTGCCTTACTGTTGTGAATCCTATCTTTTAATTCTACTGCCTTACCAGCTAATTCATCAGCATTTGTGTATAGCAATCTTAATGAGGCCCCATCCCCTGATCTACTGTCATTATCTTCTTTATCTCCCCTTTGTCTGAGAGAACTATGAAATGAAAATTTTTCTTTTCTTCTTCATTTCTTTCCTCATTTAACCTTCTTGCCTCTTGCAACAAGTGTTTAATCTTTCCCATCTCTTCCTGTGTTCTGTATCGTCTAATGAACGCTTCTTTGAATTCTTGAAGGTCTTTTAGACTTTTTTTTCTCAACAATATCTCCCTACATGTTTCCCCTCTCTCAAAGGTTACTTTTGTTGGGGTCGGCTTTCCTTCCCTCGAATATTTGCCTAGTTGGTGGATGTTTACAATATCTCCAGGACCACAAACTACTCCAAGCTTTCTTATCAGGTCTACAACCCTAGCTTTATTTTCTTCAAGTCTCCCCTGCCATGTTGGCTCCTGGGATTCGCTTATGCCTGAGATTACCACTGTCTTCTCTTTATCAAGTGCCTATTTAATTAGTGGATTTGCCCTTTCCATCACAACATGTGTGTGTGCGCATGCATGTGTGCGAGTGTGTGTATGTGTGTGTATGTGTATGTGTGTAAGTGCGTGTGTGTGTATGTGTATGAATGTATGCGCGTGTGTGCATTTGTGTGTGCATGTGCGAGGTTATGTGTGTGTGCTTGAGTGTGTATGTGTATGCAAGTGTGTCTGTGTATGTATGTGTGTGTGTTTGTGTGTGCTACACTGAATATTCTTGGATATTCATTACACATCTTTTATGATCCCTTCACATCTGACAGGTCTTTACACTCTCCATCTCTGTTTCTCTTTATATATATATATATATATATATATATATATATATATATATATATATATATATATATATATATATATATATATATATATATATATATATATATATATATATATATATATATATATATATATATATATATATATATATATATATATATATATATATATATATATATATATATATATATATATATATATATATATATATATATATATATATATATATATATATATATATATATATATATATATATATATATATATATATATATATATATATATATATATATATATATATATATATATATATATATATATATATATATATATATATATATATATATATATATATATATATATATATATATATTCTATGTGCCCAGGCCGTATGAAGGCTATTTTATATTATTATTTTTTGGCCCGTCCTGGTGTCACAATCATAAAAAAAAAAAAAAAATGTGCATGTGTGTGTATGTGTGTGTATTTGCGTGTGTACGTGTGTGCATGTGAGTGTGTGTGTGTGTGTACATGTGTGTGTTTGCGTGTATGTGTGCGTATGTGCGAGTGTATGTGTGTTATGTGTGTATGAGCTTGCGCGTGTGTGTGTGTGTGTGTGCGCATGTGTCTTTATGTGTGTGTATTTGTGTGTATGTGCGTGTGTGTCTGTGTGTATGTGTGTATGAGCGTGCGAGTGTGTGTATGTATGTGTGAATGTGCGTGTATGTGTGAATGTGCGTGTGTGTGTGTGTGTGATATGTGTGTGTATATGCGTGTGTGGGGGGTATGTGTGTGTCAATGTGCGTGGTTGCGTGTTTGTGTTTGTCTGTATATGCACGTGTGTGTGTGTGTGTGATTACCTAATTGTGATTACCTAATTGTGTTTACGGGAAAGAGCCCAAAGCTCGTATCTTCCCGTCTCCTGATCGGTTCCATTTTATACTTAGTGATACTTATCATACCTGTCCTTAAAACTATGGATTGAGATAGCATTAACTACCTCCTCGCTTAGCCAATTCCAATTATCAACTACTCTTACACTGAAAAAGTATTTCCTTACATCCTGCAAAGAAGTTTTCTTACGAAGCTTCAAACTATGACCTCTAGTTCTAGAGCCAGCCATATCAAAATATCGATCCCTATCCACTCTATCATAACCATGAAGGAATTTAAAGATTGTCACCATATCCCCCCTCACTCTTCTAGCTTCGAGTGATGGTAAGTCTAATTCCCTCAGCCTCTCATCATAACTGAGATTGCGTATTTCTGGCACCAGTTTTGTGGCATGTCTTTGAACTTTTTCAAGCTTAGCTATGTGCTTTTTCAAGTGCGGATTCCAAAAGGGGGCTGCATATTCGAGTTTTGGCCTCACATAGGTTACATAAATATTTCTGAACATTTCCTTGTCCATGTGCCTGAAGGCTACCCTTACATTTGATAAGAATGCATATGCTGCCCTTACTATGCCATTTATATGTATTTCTGGAGACAAATCTGCCAGTATGTTTACTCCTAGATCTCTCTCATTTTCTGTCTCTTGAAGTTGTACTCCAGCCACCGAGTAGTCAAGCTTGGGCCTTCTTGCACTTGTACCCATTCTCATTACCTTACATTTTGAAGTATTGAATTTCATTAGCCACTTTTCTGACCACTAATGCACATTATTTAGATCCTCCTGAAGTTCTCTACCATTGTTCTCGTTTTTTACTTTCTTCACAATCTTTGCATCATCTGCAAACATATTCATGAATGAATTTACAGACTCTGGTAGGTCATTTACATATACAAGGAACAAAAGTGGCCCTAAAACTGAACCCTGTGGAACTCCACTACTAACTCTTCTCCATTCAGACACTGAGTGTCTTACTCTAACCCTCTGTTCCCTTCCTTCTAAGTAAGTTTTTATCCATTCCAAAACATTTCCACCTATTCTAGCCATTGACTGCAGCTTCCTAATAAGTCTCCCATGTGGAACAGTGTCAAACGCTTTCTGGAAGTCTAGGAATATGCAATCTGCCCAGCCCTCTCTTTCCTGTAAGATTTGGCTTACCTCATCATAAAATTCTAATAAGTTTGTTACTGTTGATCTACCTTCTCTGAAGCCATGTTGCCTCACTGACAAAAAGTTGAAGGATTCCAAGTGAAGAGAGATATGTTTCCTTAGTAGTTTCTCCATAACTTTGCAAACTATGCTGGTCAAGGAAGCTGGTCTATTGTTCAGAGCCGTATCCCTCCTTCCCTTTTTGAAGATAAGTATCACATTTGCTTGTTTCCAGCATCTTAGAATCTCCCCCGACTCCAGTGACTCCTTAAATATGATACTTAGTGCCACTGATATTGTGTTTGTGCATTTTTTAAGCACATGAGGGGATATGTCATCAGGACCTGTAGCTTTATGAACATCTAAATCCATCAAAGCTTTGCATACCTCTGTGGCTGTAAGGTTGATGTTCTCTAATACCGGCCCTTGAGCTTCTATCACTGCAATCTGAGGGGGTGGGGTATTTTTTACTTTAAATACTGACTGAAACTCCTTGTTCAATTCTTTGCAGATCTCTTCATCCGTCTCAGTGATGCTTCCATCCACACTCTTTAGCCTTAAAACCTGTTCTTTTACCTTCAGTTTTCCTCTGATAAAGCTGTGGAAAAGCTTGGGATTTTCTTTAGCCTTCCTGGTGATGTCCCTCTCATAGTCTCTCTCTGCCTCTCTCCTTTTAATTAGGTAGTCATTTCTTGCTCTTTTGTAGGTTTGCCAGGCATTTATGTTTTTTCTCCTCCTATACCTTTTCCAGCATTTGTCTCTCCACTCCTTAGCTCTTTTACACCCATTATCGAACCATTTCTCTCTGGCATGAATTACACCTACTTTGGTGACAGGTATGCAGCAATCTACTATCTTCCCATATTTCTCACAAAAGATGTCATACATTTCTTGTACAGATTTGTTGTAAAATAAGGTTCTCCAGTCAATAACTGCAAAAAGCTCATTCATTTTGATGTAATCTCCTTTCGGATAGTTCCTCCTCATGTCCTCAGTGCCTCTACTCTCAGGAAGAACATCTTCAATGATATACTCCATCAACAACACACAGTGGTCACTCTTTCCAATTGGTGGTTCATATTAAATTTGTTCAATATCCAACACATTATCTGTGAACACTAGATCAAGTAGTGATGGCTCATCCCCACCCCTGGCCCTTGTTGGTTCCATTACATGTTGGTGTAGGAAATTCCCTTGTACGCAATCTAGGAATCTTGCCCCGAATGAGTCCTCACCACTGTGTGGGTCAAGATTTATCCAATCTATCTCTTTATGATTAAAGTCTCCCATAATCAAAATCCTACATTTTTTTTCCCGTGCCATGTTAACAACTGAGTTTATGACTTCAATAGTACCTATATGACTTTCCTCATAAACTTCAAGCCTATTTTGGTTCCTTGGTGGGTTGTATAAAACAGTTATTATAATGCTCTCTGACCCAGTATTTATGCGAGCAACAAGAAATTCCTTGAACTCACTTTCTATAGCCAAGTTTATTTCTTCAACTTGAATCCTTTCACTTATGAGCAGTGCTATCCCTCCACCAGTCCTCACAGATCTTTCGACCCTTAGTATTCTGAAACCCTTAGGAAAAACTGTGACACTGTTTATGTCCTCACTCAACTTAGTCTCTGTAATTGCTACTATATCTGCCTTACTGTTGTGAATCCTATCTTTTAATTCTACTGCCTTACCAGCTAATCCATCAGCATTTGTGTATAACAATCTTAATGAGGCCCCATCCCCTGATCTTCTGTCATTATCTTCTTTATCTCCCCTTTGTCTGGAAGAACTCTGTAACGAAAATTTTTCTTCTGTTCTTCATTTCTTTCCTCATTTAACCTTCTTGCCTCTTGCAACAAGTTTTTTATCTTTCCCATCTCTTCCTGTGTTCTGTATTGTCTAATGAACACTTCTTTGAATTCTTGAAGTCTTTTAGACTTTTTTTGTCAACAATATTTCCCTACATGTTTCCCCTCTCTCAAAGGTTACTTTTGTTGGTCTCGGCTTTCCTTCCCTCGAATATTTACCTAGTTGGTGTATGTTTACAATATCCTCAGGACCACAAACTACTCCAAGCTTTCTTATCAGGTCTACAACCCTAGCCTTATTTTCTTCAAGTCTCCCCTGCCATGTTGGCTCCTGGGATTCGCTTATGCCTGAGATTACCACTGTCTTCTCCTTATCAAGTGCCTGTCTGATGAGTGGGTTTGCCCTTTCCATCACAACATCTTTCATTTTTTCGATTACTGTCTCTTTATAGTCAACTGTTTGTATGTTTTCCAGTGCCACCACCTTTACAGCCTCTTTTACTGCCACATTCCCCTTTAGTGCATCAGCAAAGGAAGTTTTCATGGCATCATTTTCCATATTCAGCTCCTGGAACTCTTTTCTGAACTGTTCAATGTTTTCCTTAATCTGGACATTCCAAGCAGCAATCTCGTCTCTCTCAGAAGAGAGCAGTGAACTAACATCTAATTCCTTTAGGTTGTCATTCAGCTGTTTGTTTTTATCTTCTTGTTTAGAAATTCTAGATTCTAGTTGACTCTTTTCCCCTTCCTGCTTCTTTATTCTTTTTTCTAGTTCCTTACTCTCCTGCCCTTGTGCTTTATTTGCTTCCTCCAAAGATCTTATTTGCTCTCTGAGTGTTTCATTCTCTTTCATTTCTCCATCCATATTCCGAATTTTATCATCAAGGCTTATAACCATTGCCTCTAAATTCTTGATTTTCTTTTTAAGTCTCCTAATGGCTACCCCTCCTACCGACCCATGGATGGGAGAGGTTTGGGACAGAGATGGCGTCATTTTTATGTTCTCCCTTTCACAGAATATAGAAAGAAGACGAGAAAGAGGAAAAAAAAAAGAGAAAAACTTTTAATTAAGCTTCACACAGAATATTTA
>JAXCGZ010002768.1:0-12500 GCA_037179515.1 Halocaridina rubra | reverse complement strand
TCTCTCTTACATATAATTTTTTTTCTTACTTTATCCGCAGCTGTTCGCCACGTTCATATGGGGTTGTTGTTCATCAGTAACCTCGTGGACACCGATGATATATTTTGGCTCAAATTTTTACCACTGGTCTGATCTTTAAGTAGCACCGAATTGAGCTGACTTGCTCCCCCAGAGGCTAAATTGTTTGATACCTATAACAAACGTTCTCCAAGAGTCTTAAAAGATATGTCTAGGAACATAAAAGCAGGGAGGGGGGTAACTGACCACGATATACCGCTTGTGTTATCCATAGTAGACATTGTCATGATGGGAATATTCGGCAATTTACAACTTACAGTGTATAAATGTTGAGCGACAATACAGTGGTACTCACAGCCACAGAACGATTATACCAACTACAGGTAAGTTCATGGAGTAATAAATAAAAATTGTGTAACAAGCAGAGTTGTCATTCTCAAATCATGTTTATCTTATAGATGTTTTGAGCAATGTTAATCATTTAAGCAATTACATACATACTCTCTCTCTCTCTCTCTCTCTCTCTCTCTCTCTCTCTCTCTCTCTCTCTCTCTCTCTCTCTCTCTCTCTCTCACACACCACACACACACACACACACACACACACACACACACATACGTATATATATATATATATATATATATATATATATATATATATATATATATATATATATATATATATATATATATATATATATATGTCGTATGGCATATCATAGATGCCTATATAATGCGGGAGCTAGCAGAGATTTGTATTACATCTCGAGTACAAAAGGTTTAACAGCAATAGTCATCAGCTGGTGGAATGAGGATCTCTGGATGGTCATTCTTAAGTTATGTAATTGGTGAGTTTAGTAGGGGGCGCTGCTTGAAGTGCACCTCAAAATCGGTTTAAATTACATTTTGAAACACATCAACCAAACCTGTGATAAATGTTTCGTTTGACACTGATTACAGATATAACATTCTTAAATGACGCAATTGGTGCAAAACGCATTTAAGAAGTACCCAAAGGGGGTGGTAGGGGGCATTACTGTCACATTTAAATCACAATTTGAGTACATCAACGAAACTCTGTGGAAGTATACCTTAGACCTTCCTGATGAAGAATCAGTAGTTCTTTAGTGTTGAATTTGGTGGAAAACATATTTAAGAATGGCCTAAAGAGGGCACTATTTTTAGCACATTTAAACCATATCTTAAGAACATCAATGAATCTTTGTGGAAATATCCTTTAGACCTTCCTGATATAGGATCATTGGTTCTTAAGAGTCCAATTTGGTGCAATTCCCATTTAAGAACAGCCTAAAGAAGCGCTATATTTTAGCAGATTTAAAATTCCTATACTCAGTTTCTGTAAACCTACAGTATATTCACTGATGTCATCTCCACATGTGCCTTGACATTGGTAATTAACTTTATTGTGAGCTCTTCAGTTTGTTATTTTATTACTATAATGCTGCTTCACTAAATATAAAAGGTACATAATACCAGTATAGTGGTAAGTTTTCTTGGTATGGAAGTTAGCCAGCTAAGAAGAGTCTCTCTTGGTAAGTTTATATTGTTGCCTTAGGCAAAGTTGTAGAGCACACATTTGGTAATATTTAGAAATTAATTTGAAATTATGCTAAACTACTATTAAATTGAGATCTCTTGTGAGCTTATGGGTTATTAATTTTTTTACTTATGGGTTTGAGATCTTTTTTTGAGTGTCTCTACATTGAAAGCCGAGTGTGTGCTACACATTGCTGGATTATTACATGCAATGAAATTAAAATGGCGTCTTTGAGCCATTTATTCTGACATGAAAATTAGTTACTGATATATCTATATACATAGACATTGGTTCTATCCATAGATATAGGTACATAGAGCGTGTTTCAACATTATAGGAAATCCCTTTTTATCTCAGGTCTCTGCAAAGATATTATGGAGTCACCTGAACCCGCAAACAACTATGATCTTGGCCCCAAGCATGACAGGCGTTGTATTCTCCATGCCGGGAAGCCCTCGGAAAAGAAGCACGCTGTGATATCTTACCCTTCGATGAGAAGAACTGGAGTACTGTGCAAGCAGCAGCTGAGAAGAGGCATGCAAAACCCCAATTTCCGAAATCTGTTTATTTTGACTTGGTTGTCAGCTTGCCTCAGAACCAAGATGAGAATGATGGGTATCATGTAGCCTGTTACCAGAAATTCACAGCTGTTACATCCACAACAGCAGCTCCTGACAGGAATTCGGCGCATTTACGTTCCAACGTAAGGGTAGATGATGGTGGTGAGCCCTTGTCATCTGGAATACTTCCTGTCACGTGCCTTTTCTGTAATAACAAGAGGAAGAAAAAAGGTGGGGCTACTGAACTTTTAGGATCGTGTGAAATATTAGAGGCAGGACAGAAGATTCAAGAGGCTGCTGAACTACTTCAGGATACAACTATCCTTTCAAAAGTTGCTGGTGTAGACCTGGTGGCAAAAGATGCCAAGTATCATCATACATGCAATAGTGCATTCTTGCTTGCAGCTGGTAGAGCTTCTAGTACAGATCAGAAAAAAAGATGACATTATCCAGAAAAAGACATTAAATGATGTTAGAAATATCCATGAATATGTTGAGAAATCTGTAATTGCTGACAAACGTGCAGAACTGTTGACATCTGTGATGAGTCTCCAATGCATAGGCACAGTTTGTTGCAAAACCTAACAAACAGGTTTGGGTCCAAAATCAAGGTTCAGAGTTCGACTGGCAAGAAATTGAGTAATGTTCTTTACAATGCTGTACTTGCTGATGATTCCGTACGTGTGGCTTATGACTAAACAGACTCTGAGAAATGGCTTCTCAACCGAGCAGCTGTAATATTGAGAAAGCAGCTGTTAAATGCTACAAAAAAAGATGTATCAGACAATCCAACACTGAATGATGTCAGAGATGGGGACACAATTGTGCCCCAGGCCGTGCTGAACTTTTTCAAAGTTCTGTACACTGGCAACACATCTGACCAATATGGAACATAAATTAAACTTCGCATTGATTCCATAAGTCTAGATGCATTGCTTGTTGTCCAAAAAGGCCGCAAAAAAAAACCAGTAAAACATGTAACTCTAGGTATGGCTATAAGATCAATCACAGGTAGCAAAAAGCTTGTTTAAGTTCTGAATAGTTTTGGGCATTGTCTCAACTATTAATGCTTGGAAGAACTCGAAACAGCAACTGCTGAAGCCATCCAAGAGAGGAAAGAAGTGTGCCCTGAGGACACTTTGGCAGGAGTTCCAATGTGAATTGCCTTTGATAACTTTGATGAAATAACATAGACGTTGTCCGGGAGTGATACACTGCATGATACGATGGGAATTCTGTATCAGAACTTGCCGGAAGATCGTCCCATCAGTCAACAGAGCAGTGAAACACCAACACCAGTTACAAAGGCAACACCAGAAGCAAAGAAAACTGTCAAGAAGAAGAGGCCTCTCACTGTTGCAGACACATCTCTTGTCCCCTATTTTGGTGTCCCCAAAATCAAGACCTTTGCCTACAAGAACACATCCATATTCACCCTACCAGACATGACAATGACTGCAAAACATCTAGACCTCGTACGGAGGATGAGCCACACGTTTGAGACTGATGTTCTTCCCATGTGGGTTGGCTTTAATGCTATCTTCTACAAGGATCAGCTACCAAAACAGAATGTGAGACACATGCCAAACCTTAACAAGCCCATCACCAGCTTGTCAGAAGTCCGACAAATGCTCCAGACAACCCAGAAGTGTGCCAAAGAATGTAACCAAGAGTATGGGCTGGTTACATATGACCTTGCGGCAGCAAAACTAGTTATGCAAATTCAAGCTAGAGAATCCCCAACATTTGACAATTTGTTCATCATGATGGGTGCTTTCCATATAGAGATGGCATTCTTCAAGGCCCTTGGAAAACTCATAGCAGAATCAGGAGGACCGGACATGCTTACAGAGACTGGAGTCTTTGTGCCAGGTTCTGTGAATGGGTTCCTCATGAGACAACACTTCAACCGATGCAAGAGGCTCCATCCTCTACTTGCCCTTGCCTTCAAACGCCTGCATTTCAATGCATTTCTAGAGACATGTGATTCCAGGAAAAAGCTTCACACCCTGATTATCTACCATGAAAGCTCTTCCCAATACAAGGGAACAGGGACTTGAGCTGGTGATCGGTACAGATCTTTTTGAGAAGTGTTCCAAAGAGTATTATGAATTCACCAAGGCAACTGTATCAGGAGCTCATTGATACACTGCGGAGTTCTGAAAGATGTATGTGGAGTACATTAACATATTTCACCGGCTTGATAGAGCTATCTGGACAAATAAAATTGAGCTCTTTGTCTTCACACTGACACCAATCATTGACCTGTTCTTTATCACAGCCACATTAACTATTCCCGCTGGTAAATGAAATACCAATTGGACTTGCTGAATATTGATCAGATGCATCCTGGCCTTAGAGAGATACTTGACCAGGGTGTATTCACAGTGCGAATGACAGAACATGATTTCAGCAGAATTCCTGTGGATTTGACACTGGAGCAAACTATCAATGCTGACGCCGCATCTCGACTGACAGGAATCACCTCTTTCACTAATGACTACTCCGCTCGCCTCAGATGGATGGTAACAAAGGCTACCCGAGCATCATTCATTAGTCAGCTGCAAGAGATGACAGGATTGATCAGCAAAGAAGATGTCACTGCAGAACTTAGACCAAGACGAATTCAGCATGACAATGAAGATCTTCAGAAAATCACCAAACAAATCTTGGACACAAACAATCCATTTGAAAACCAAGATGCATCTGAGGTATTGTACAATATAAGCACAGGTAAAGGTATTACTGATAAAATCTGTGAAAACCTCTTCAATATACCAACCAATAGAAAAGCTAGACACAAGGAATTCATCCAAGCTTGTGAGAGTGATCCAGCAAAGTTTGAAAGTCCAATAAAAAAAAAAAAGCTGAAAACCTTTGTAGATGGCTGTGCAAGTAATCGTTGGACAAAGAACACGAAAGTTGCAACCCTTAAAGGATCACGTGATCTGATGGGACATCTCCTTGTGCTGTCCAGCAAGAAGAAACTTGACATACAGCATATTCTGCAGTATCTATTGATCCCAGTACCTCTGTCCTTGGCCAGCCATGATGAAGTAATGGCAAAGACCAAAAAGAGTGCCCTCTTTGATATATTGGAGAATAAAGTGAAAGGTCTCGAAGAGCGGTCAAAGGAAGTTAGTGCTTACATCATAGATGGACAGTTCCTCTTGCATACCTTGCCACCAAATTTGCCCCCCACATATGGCGGGTTAGCCAGAAGTATTCTTACCCAGAGTTTAATAACATCAGCCAAACACATACACATAGCCTTTGATGACTATCCGCAGACTTCAATTAAGGACACAGAAAGAGACAGGCGGGGATCCAATGACAGAACCTTCATCATCACGGGACCAGAGCAGAGACGAGTGCCAAGGCAACTAAATAATGCTCTAAAGTCCAAGTCATTCAAGAAGCAGCTACCTCAATTTCTTGGAAATAAATGGCAAGACTCTTCGTATGCAAACATTTTGTGCGATCGTGAAGTCTTCCTAGATGTACCTGGGGAATGTTATAAGATCCAGGTGATGGAGGGTGTGATGCAGCGAGACACGGTGGACGGATTAAGGAACAACCATGAAGAGGCTGGCACAAAGATCTGTCTGCGCTCCTTATCAGCTGATCTTGAGAATAGAAACATAGTTGGCAGGGCATCAGACAAAGATATTGCAGTGATATTATTGTACCACTGTTATAGATTTCAGACAACATTGTGGATGGATATTGGAACGGTTTTAAAGAATAATCGTCGTTACGTCAGCCTGACTGCAATATGGAAGGAACTAGGACAAGATCTTTGTGCAGCGTTGCCAGCTTTCCATGCCTCATGGGATCAGACTATACATCAGCATTTGTCAGAAAAGGGAAGGTCAGGCCTTTCAAAACTTTGGAAAAACAACCTCTCTACCAGAAGTTTTTCAGAGTAATGGCAACGAACACTACAGTTTCCAACAAGACAAAAACTTCTCTTCAGAGGTTCACAGCCACAATGTATGGAGCTGAGGATAGTGCAAACACCAGGTTGAATGAATGGAGGTACGAGAAGTTCATGCAGACATATGGACCAAAAAGAAATTGAAAACATCTACTAGCCAATTTGAAGAGCATAGATGCAAGTGGACTACCACCTTGTGAAGCTGAGTTCAATCCTCACATTAAGCGTGCCTACTTTGTTGCCAACATGTGGACAAGTACAGATAAAACTCATATAGAGCAGCATCCCTCTGAAGACATTGGCTGTCAGTTGGTTGATGGCCTTTATAAACTGGTTTGGTTCGAAGGGGAGCAACTCCCTGAAAGCCTTACCCCATAGACAGAGGAAACGGAAGCAATGGACAATGAAGAGGAGGATGATATGGACATTGATTTTTCAGATGAAGATGGCAGTTGTGATGAGGATGACTAGAATCTTGTAACAGAAAGGCAGGCTGAGATGATAATTAATTGAACTCAAGATAATAGGCATATTCTCAAAACAGTGTTGAAGGAGTCATTAGCAGTTTTTGATTTGTTTTAAAAACTTAAGCATTAGATTTATATCAAGTCAGATACATGTATATGTACACTAATTAGTATAGATGAGTCTCTCAAGGGGTAGTTTTGGTTTCAAAAGCAGATTCACTTGAACATAGACATGTTAGTGCCGGGCCATCCCTGTTACAGCATATTATTAAATATGTTTACCGCAATATCTACTACTACCTGAATAGTTAATGTCCTCTTGCCAAAGGTGCGAAATATTAGAATAGAAAAACTGTAAAGTCTTCATGATTCATATGCTTGTTCACTAAATATGTTGGAAATAACTCCCATTGCTTTAGCTCTTTCAGTGCTGGTAACGAGCTTGCTTATGTTATTCAGGTTATAGATGGACAATTTCATACTGTTTAATATGGATCTGGGATAACTATATGGTAGAGTGAGAAAGAGTGTAACCATTTAATAACTAGAAGTTTTTTCTAAGCTGAATCAAATCATCTAATAGAGGTCAGAATAAAATGAACAAAACGGCACCCGCACTAAAAGGGTAATCTATGATGCCATGTCATACTTGACTTTATCATAAAAATATACGTAATGGTACAGTAAAATTGGCTGTGTCCAATCCTGTAAAATAGCCATCTTGTCATGAGACTGACAGGACAAGACAATTTAGTTTGCATTACTTAATTAGAAAAGTTAAGTTAGATATTATATAATAACATTCAGATAAATACCTATATAAGAATACCAAATTGTAAACAGCATTGGCATGTATTATATTGCACACATCATCTATGCACCTTTTCTCATTGTGCATTTTTTTTCTTTTTACTATAAACTTGCACGAATAAATTAATAAGTAAATGCATTTAGAGTTTCTTTGTTCTTCTATATCAGATTCAAGAATGTTCCTACTGAGTTTGAGTCATGGCATATAATGAGATCATAGAGCTATAAAATCAATTATATACCTCCATGTGCTAATATAGCGCTCTTTTTAGGCCGTTCATAAATGGGTATTGCACCAAATTGGGGACTTAAGAACTACTGATCCTATATCAGGAAGATCTAAAGAATATTTCCACAAAGATTCATTGATGTACTTAAGATGTGGTTTAAATGTGCTAAAAATAGCGCCCTCTTTAGGCCGTTCTTAAATGGGTTTTCCACTAAATTCAACACTTAAGAACTACTGATTCTTTATCAGGAAGGTCTAAGGTACACTTCCACAGAGTTTCGTTGATGTACTCAAATTGTGATTTAAATGTGACAGTAGCGCCCCCCTAGCGCCCCCTTTGGGCCCTTCTTAAATGTGTTTTGCACCAATTGCATCATTTAAGAATGGTATATCTGTAATCAGAGTGCCAAAACGAAACATTTTGCACAGGTTTGGTTGATGTACTCTGTGACAGGTGTTTCGCTCAAAGTAACCATAGGCTGTTAGATGCCTTATTAATTACTTTAGTAACTTAACTGTTATTTTCTAACTAAAAAAATTAATTCCCATTTCTTGACTTTTGCAAATTATGATTATTTGCAATTTATATTTTAGCTTATAGCTAATTTTAAATATACCTTATTTACTCTTCTTGTACGTGTAGAAGTATAGCCCCGATATAAAGGCTGCTCCTATTTTTCGTCTGCTACGAGCCAAAAACATTCTGGAGATTGTTTACCAGTAACCTAACTTTTCATTATTATTCTCGTTTTATTTTATTTGCTTCCACTTGTTGCACCTAAAAATACTGTCTCTCCCTTGCATCTCTGCTATAAATGCCTGCCAGGGACCACCACTAAAATAGTCCTTAAATTATATCAGAGCCAGTTACTGCTCTAGAAAATGTATCCTACAGATGAACTCACCAGTGGGGACAATGAGGCATCCTTTTTGGCGCAAATTTCCAAGAGGCAACATCTCGCCTGAGCAGTCTAAGTTTATTTCAAACCTTATTTACGTGGCATCTTCACAGGAATTCATCTAGCACAACAAGGTGAGGGATAGTGTATGGTAAAGCTCGTGGGTCAAGCAAATTGGTTTATTTTCGAGAATTAGTTACATTCGTTACTGGCTAAATCTTATGGATTTTATTCTCAGATTCCATTCCCATGCACACGAAATTTTGTAGATTACCAAACTGGAATCTCACATGCCAAAGTTAATTCCTTAACCTGTAAATTACAGCTGATATACATTGCTAAGAAGTTTCTTTTCATTGAATGTGATAAACGAAAATCTCATCCTCTGAAGACTGGTTATGAGCCCGTAAAAATCTATCTCTTTTCCTAATAAATTCTAATTTCATTTCACCCCTTTCTATCATCATAAATAAAGTGTTTTACATCAAAAACTAGTCAATAAAGCTATTTGCTATACAAATTGCAAATAATTAAAAGGTAGTTTTGCCCTGTTGGCTTGGCATATATTTCCTGTTAACCACAATTTAATGAATGCATACTGTATTTATCTTGCTAATTCTTCATATGTTGGGGATAAAGTGTTTTGAGTTATAAGTTGCAAATACCTCAAAAGGTGGTTTTGCACCCTTTTTTCATTGCAAAGTTCTTGATAACCAAAAGTGAATGAATACTGTATTTATCTCGTAGATTCTTCCTTTATCCTAAATAGAGTGCTTTACCATATTAATTGTTAATCAGTAATAAGCATTGCGACTTTTGTGGTTACCCACAATTTAAGGAATACATACAGTACTGTATTTGTCTTGCTTATTCTTCATTTATTGTGAATATATTGTTTTCCTTTAAAACCAGTAAAGAATTAATGGTTTTGTATGCTATTTTGGTAGCATAAATATTTCTGGTTAGCTGTGAATAACCAATATATTTTTATCCAGTAGAATGACATTGGAAACTCATTATATGTGTGCTCATGCTTTCAGTTTCCCATTATAAACAGTGTGTCATTTCTGTTTCTGAAATTGCAGTGTCCTGTATTCTACTCTGCCTGTGTGACAGAGGTAATCATCGAGTTGAGGCCAAAGTCTTGGCATACGTCCGTGGTGCCGGGAAACGAAATCGTGCTCACCACCTCCGGGATTCGAGGCAGCATTTCATAAAATTTAATTTGAGAAATTTAATTCAATTCTTTTAATGTCATTGCATTTCCAAAATTAAAAGAAAGTTGAATTCTCAGTTTCATTTAACCGACTAATGGTAGTAGAGATGGGGTGTTCAAGTACAAATATCTGTCCTGTCTGTTTGTGAGCTCTTAACCGAGCTCGGTACTTTGGGTCCCCTTAGTAAAACAGAATCTTAACAACACTCTAGCATCCTAAACTCCAACAAGATTGGCGCCCGAACAGGGACCCGAACAGACAGACTGATTTTATAAATTTATTTTTATTTTGCTTTTTAACATTGCACATGAAACCCGATTACCATTGGCTCGATTATTGAAATGAATGAATCTTAGGCTGCACACGAAAATTTTCGCGCTAGAGACGTTGCGGATAAGAAATTTTTCTTTATTTTCAATATTAATTGTGGTAACTAATATTTTCTTGTTTCCCATGTGGTAAACAATATTTCAGGAAATCTACATGAGATTATGTGGAAACAGACTTTAGAAATTTTGCATGACGAGAAGACGACTTATTTAAAATTTCATTTATTTGCGTGATAAGATTGAGTTTTAAAGCATTCGTGTTTTATATATCCGTTACAGGGTGATACTTGTTAGGAATTGTTTATATTTCCTTGGGATTTAGGAATTGGGAGAAAGCATATTAAGTATTTTTGCTTATAATTGTGTTTTATATTCGAGCATTGACTGCTCATAGATTGGGAAGAAAAACTTTGGTGTCATTTATCTAGCCTAGGCTAAGCCTTTCATGTGTCTGAGTTGTCACTTGAAAATAAATTTTCTCATTACTAGTAGAAATAGGTAATCTGGCTGCCTAGTAAGCTGTTAGCTTATCGTTGGTGTATTTTGCATAGGATCTGTGCCCTTTTGGCAACACGCCAGAATTTTACTTACGACATTTTATTTGTGGATACTGCCATATACGCGCTCATACGCAGGCGCGACCACTATACTGTACTTGTTCGTATTACTTACGACATTTTATTTGTGGGTACTGCCATATACGCGCTCATACGCAGGCACGACCACTATACTGTACTTGTTTGTACTCTCAGGCACTGGGTGCTAGTCGGTAAAATTCGTTGTTGCTCATTCCTTTTATTTGCACCATAACTGCAGGTACTGCCACGTATTGCTGTTAAGCAGGCACGACTGCCATTCTGTATTACCAGTGTTTCATGCACTGTTTTGCAACATTTTGTTGCTGTTGCACTTGATTGTTTTGCTCATTCCTTTCATTTGCACAATAACCGCAGGTACTGCCACGTATTGCTGTTAAGCAGGCACGACTGCCATTCTGTATTACCAGTGTTTCATGCACTGTTTTGCAACATTTTGTTGCTGTTGCACTTGATTGTGTTGCTCATTCCTTTCATTTGCACAATAACCGCAGGTACTGCCACATATTGCCGTTAAGCAGGCACGACTGTCATTCTGTATTACCAGTGTTTCATGCACTGTTTTGCAACATTTTGTTGCTGTTGCACTTGATTGTGTTGCTCATTCCTTTCATTTGCACCATAACTGCAGGTACTGCCACGTATTGCTGTTAAGCAGGCACGACTGCCATTCTGTATTACCAGTGTTTCATGCACTGTTTTGCAACATTTTGTTGCTGTTGCACTTGATTGTGTTGCTCATTCCTTTCATTTGCACAATAACCGCAGGTACTGCCACATATTGCCGTTAAGCAGGCACGACTGTCATTCTGTATTACCAGTGTTTCATGCACTGTTTTGCAACATTTTGTTGCTGTTGCACTTGATTGTGTTGCTCATTCCTTTCATTTGCACCATAACTGCAGGTACTGCCACATATTGCTGTTAAGCAGGCACGACTGCCATTCTGTATTGCCAGTGTTTCATGCACTGTTTTGCAACATTTTGCTGCTGTTGCACTTGATTGTATTTTGAGTCACTTTTATGGTGAGGTTTTGAGATCACTTTTACGTTTAAGTTTGAACTGTGGTGTTGAATTTTTTTTTTCTCTCCTTGGTGTTGTGTGGTTCTTTCATTCTTTTTTCTACTACTGTATTGTAGAGATTTGCTTTTTTTGTGGTTGTTTTGGCACTTCGTTATTGACTGTTTAGGAAACAAACATGGAAACCATCAAAACATTCGATGAGGAGCGTTACCTGGACATAATGATTGCTAGGGGTGAGAGATACGGTTTTTCCCCAAGACAGAAGCTCTTCGAATGGGCTCATGAGAAGATGGTTGAGTGCTGAGATAAGCTGGAGAAGAGAGCACGTGATGAGGCACAAGCACAACGTGAACATGAGCTTGCGCTTGCTCGGCTTCGAGCGGGAATCCCAGACAGTAGTCCTTTATCCGGAAATAGAGATTACAGGAACGGGAAGCACAAGAGCCCCTCGCAGAACTTCAATCGTCCAGCTCCTCCTCCTCACACTCCAAAGCCTTATTACGGCCATTCACCCACACTCAAGAAGGATGACCCGGTAAGACCTAAGCCTCAGCAGTTAAGACGCAAAGGCCATTACTCTGCTCCACCTTCCCAGGGTTTTCAGCCAAACTCTAAGAGCCACCACACTCCCTCACACAGCGGCGGCCCACATAGCCATCTGGCCACTCACTCAGCCCATGTTGTGGAAACAGGGCCAGAAAGGGCCAATGAGGATAATGCCGAGGAACCACCACACAAACTTGCCAATGTGGAATTCATCGAACATGATGATCTGGAAATGATCCCAAAATGCCTAGAAACCATAAATGGTGTGGAAGCTGAGATAGCCCTTGACAATGGGGCCAATGGCCTATTTG